>KZ302138.1:0-44130 GCA_002554575.1 Amanita thiersii Skay4041 | reverse complement strand
TTAAACTGGGGGCTCAAATGAAAGCTAGGAAGGTAGGCTATCTTGGTAAATATAATTACAATTTTATACATTTTATCAGATTTGTTATTAACCATTCAATTGAAATCACCAAAACATTGCAACGCTTTTGGAAGTCACTGTACAAACTTAGCATTGTCATTTAAGATGTAATCAATACAAATTCGACTGTCTGTACAATTAGCATTCGTGGCCGTTGAGCTGGAGCTACTCATTGGCCAAATTGAAAACCCGGCGGATTAAACGGAACAGGTGGTGTTGGGGTAACTGTGGCAATAGTTGCGGGGGTTGCGACTGGAACTTCCTCTATCCAGGCAACACCGCCTCCCGGCTGTACTCCACCACCCATCATCCTCCATAGTTCCTCCCTATCGGCATCGGTGCCGCTATTCCAAGCACTCATCAAGCGCGTCTGCTGGGTGTGGGGGTTCGGACAGACTCGGGCCATGTGGCCGGTTTGACCACAGTTATAGCACCGGAGGGGGCCGCGGTTCCTGTCAACTTGCATTGCATTAGGGTCACGCGCTGCAGGTTGAACCGGTGGCCTCCATTGTGTTTGTTGTGGTCGGTTAGCTGGTGTTTGCCAGTTGCATTGTGCTTGTTGGGTAAAGCCTTGTTGTTGTTGATTTGGCCGTGATTGTCCTTGTTGCCCAGTCCGTGATGTGGAACCGGACTGCCCGCTGGTGCCGCTACCTCCTCGCGTGGCGAAAACCTTCCGTTCAGCCACCGCCTGCCTCCACTGGCAGTCCAGTCTGATGACGAGCTCGTACCATTTCTCAATTGTAGTAGGTAGCTCCGGGACAGCCATACACTTGTCTAGGAGTGGCGAGTTTAATGACCTCTTAAACTCGTGTATGCCTGCGGTTTCGCCGTACCCAGACCTCATGTAACTCTGTTTAAAGAGTTGCACGTGCTCCTCAGCCGATTTTGACCCTTGTTTGATTGTAGTAATCTCTTGTATAGCAGTTGCCTGCTTGTTCGGGTCACCAAAAGCCTTGTATATATCACGGTAGAGGAGTTCGATTTGGTCCAGTTCCAGTGATTGTTCGTATTGTGTTTGAAACTCCAGAGTAGCCATGTACACAAGGAAATGGTCGCGGAACATCTGCGCCATCCCTGTCTGCATAAATCCCAAAACCCAAGTCACTTTAATCCTCAATGTCGGGAATTCCTGTGGTTTCGCCAACATATATAGCCTGCAGCTATTGATGAATCCTTCGCAATTGGCCATGGAACTGTCGTAGATGGGAGGAGTGGCCATTTTAGGGCCATGAGGTAATCCTCCTGTGTTACTGACTGGTTGTTGAGCCTGGAGTTGGTTTATTACAGCATTTTGTTGCTGTATGGTGTTTTGAAGGGCTGCGACGCTATTGACGAGCTGTTGAATTTGGATCATGGCTTGATCCAACGACCAATCAGGCTCTTCAGAACCACCGCCTGATCCGCCAACCATCATTTGTAGGGGATAAAATAGGATGCGGAATAAGTAGTAGAATGGTAACAACAAATACAAGAGTGGATCCATTGTTGATGTTGAGAAGGGGTTAAGGTGGTGAAAGAGGTGAGGATAGTGAAAAAGATAGAGTGGGTGAGTTGAGAAGGTTCAGTAGTACCTTGTGGCAGGCGCACAACCCTGAACAGCCACTTAGGTGATGAGATGGATAATTGATAAGAAAATTCCCACGGTCAATGGCACACTAGGTGACGAACGAGTGAGTGCTGAGTCGAATGGGGTAGAAACACGAGTCTACGCCTCCGAGCAAGATCCTTCAGTTCTCTGTGAGTAATACCATTCTATCTCCAACGGCTATTACGAGTGGGTCGAAGGGCACGCTGTGCACGATTGGTCGTAGGAACCTGTGATTAGGTTGCGGTCGACAGAGCCTGTGATTAGGCAGACAAGAAAGAGATGCCACAGGTGTGGGACACCTTCCTGTCCTACGATATGGGAAAGGGGGAGGACAAGCATCCTTTGGAAGTGAAAAAGAATTGAAATATGAGTCTCGCTTGGGGAGACGGTCGCGACAGGTGAGTCAGGAAGCTCTTTGATTATGTTAGAACCTCACTATACAGCCTTATACCGCGATCCAACAGTATCCCTCAGGCGTCGCTCCAATGTGTTGAAGAGGATGAGCAAGGAAAAGCGAGACTCTATTGAAGCTGTATGGTAGGACAACTATCAAAGAGCTAAAAGAGTAAATAAACTAAAACAACAGTTGATATATGAGAAAAAGAATAAAAGAATGGCCAAAGGCTGAATCGAACTACCAACCCCTGAGAATCGGAAAGGGGAAGGCGCACGCTTAAAGTCAGCGCTAGCAGAGGCACGCGCTTAAACAGGCATCTACAGCGTGAATGGTGGAATAAGAAAAGGAAGAAGAAAAGGAAAAAGAAAGAAGAGATAAGAAATCGTAACATAGTGGGAGGTGTTCAGCTATTTCAAAAGGGATGCAATTTCCATTTAATGAGTGTTGGAAACAGTTGCATTCTTTGTTGGATATGGCCCATCCATATTTCTGAAGGAGTTGAACACCTCCTTGAAGCCAGGTGAGGAAATGATTCTTAGGATCTTTTAAGAGTGGTTTTCTAAGATCCAGGTGGTATTCAAGATTACAATTGAGGGTCTCAATTTGATGTGCATGATTACGGGCATAGTCTTGGCATCTCTTGAGTCAGAGATCTTCATATTGTTCTTTACACTTTAAGCATTGAAGGATGTCCCAGGCCTCATCCTGTTCCTTTTGTGAGGCTCTCTCCTTGGCCCTCCACTTGGCAATTTCCCTATCGCATTTCTTCTTTTGTTCAATTAGGTGATGTCAATAAAGATAAATGTGATTGCCCATCTTTATGCCATTGACAAAATTGTGGTAAAGGCAAATGTGATTATTGTAGTATATGGGTGCCTTGATGGGATGCAATTGGTTAAGAGGATGAGGTTTGGAGATGGTTGTTTTATCAATTTGCTTAGCATATGAATTGATATTAAAGTTCTTTGCTTGAACTTTATGGATTTCTTCCATGGATAGTTTGTAACCAGGGACTATATAGAAGAAACCAGTGCCATTGTTGGGCTGGGTCTTCTTTACTTTCTTGAAAGGGAAATGGTGCATTTTGAGGCTTGATCTGAAACTAATTTCTTAGTTAGTCTTGTTTCATCTTTCAAAAAAGGAACCAGTGTTAAAAGGGAAGAAAGAAAATGATAATTTGAAAATGTGATAACTAAACTAATTGTTATTTTCATTTTCATTTTCATTTTCCTCCAAAACTCCCCACTCTCCTGCTACTCCCCCAAAGCCCCCTTGGTTTGGCCAACCATGAACATTGGAGTAGGTGGCGGCAAACCTATCATTTTGTTTTTTTACCAGCTTTAGTTGTTCTATCAGGAATTCAACTATTTTACTTTCTAATGCAACATGTTTGCTGCATTCAGAAAGATAGAGATATTCTGCCCCAACCAGTTGGACTGGGAGGCAGGCAAGCTGGACCATATGCACATTGTTGACATGTGATGATAGGGTGGAGACATCCTGCAGGAGGTTCTGTAGGAGGGGTCTAGTGGTGATGGACTCGACAAGCCCATTGGTGGTGGATTCTGGGACCGGAACCTCGAAGTTGTGGTATGAGTTTATGGTAAAAGAAGGCATACCAATGGATTTTGTTATAGATTTAATTGAGATCTGTAAAAAAATCCTTGGTCAGTGCCAGGGTCGCAATTTAAACACTGAGTAAGAAGGCCCTAGTCTCAACAGGAGGCACAGTGAGCAAGTGTCTTGCTTACTGTCCCTCATGATCCCAAGCTCCTTAAGAGTGAGGGGGATGATGAGGGGAGAGAGTTACCTCTCTCAATTCTCCCAAGCTACAGGCTGCAGGGCCCATAACCTGTTGAGAAGACTGGCTCCCAGAGGGAGTTGCCCAGTCTGGAACACCTGCGCAAAGCGCTAGGCTAATCCCTAAGGGAAGCAGTAGCTAGGAACTAACTTACTGGTTAGTAGGTTGCTTTGCTACAGCTAGAAGCTCTGTAAGAACTTGTATTTCTAGGACACTAATCAGTCCTCTTTTATACTGTACAGAAGTATGCGCATGGACCAGTATTCTACATGTGCTTTTACCTGGGGTAACTGCGCATTGCTGCGCATGATATCATGCTGATATTCATGGAATATCTGCAGTCTATCTCCAGGGAGTCCAAGGCTGGACTGGCAGCACATCATCAGTTATAATTAGATGGAACTATTAATAACTATCTACAGTCCAATACTTTAGCACCTTATGGGTGGCTATTCTAACACAAACAAGGTCCATGATATTCTTGTTTCCAAGCTTGTTCCCAAGATTTAGCCATGAATCTCAAGCAGCTCAACAAGGTATCAGCCAATCATTCCTGAACATGAAACACTTAACAAGATTATATGAAGAGATAGAAATAGTAATAGTATTGAATAGTGTGTCAATGTGCAAAGAATAGGCAAGTGATCAAAATTGATAAACATCAAATGATAGGTCATCAAAATGTAAGGAGTCCAAGTGCATTTCACAGTCAAGGTTACTTAGGCTTGATCTTGTCCTTTGGATTACCTTGCATCCACCGATATCAAAGCATCGTGGCCCGTGTGGGTGACTGCTCGTTTCACTAGCCTGGGACTTGGACGACTCAATAGGAAAATCTAAATCTCCTCCGAATTCCAAATCCATATCGGTCGCCAAGGTCAAGCACAGTTCTGCCGCCAAGGATCCCGAATCATGGCAGAACTGCCCTCTATCACCTCCTGCGACAGGATGATATAGCTGTGGTTGCCATTGTGAATCCTTAGGGCCTCGAGAATGAAACTGATTAGTGGCAAGCTGTTGAGATAGTGTTGATGGTTTGCGACTGTAGCTCATAGGTGGGCAACTCAGAGACAGGTCAGAGCTTATTGCCGGTTGAACATCCTTTATGGAATATGGAACGTTAGTATTGATGACATTGTTTGCGGCGACTGCAGATGTTGGTAATGGTGTTGTGGTTACTTCCGGCGGACAATGATTAAGGGCGGTTAAATCTGAACTCGAAGTGATGGAAGAGGGGAGAATCACAGATGACAACCACTTTTGAAGGTTCATCATGGAAAAACGGTGCCTACTCTTCATTGAAAGACTTGGTGATGCCGCGTAGCTTTTAGACTTTAATCCGTTCGCGTTGACGCCACCCTGCTTAACGTTTGTAAAGGAATTATTGGCTTGTGAACATCGCTCTGACTGAATGTTGTGCTTTTTATGATTCTGAGAGCTCGAAAATGTAACAGGTACTACTGACGTTGTCGACGAGTTGAATATCTGGGAGAACAGCACGGAGCCCCGTCCAGACAGTGACGGGGTACAAAACCTTGGTGGGACATCGGACTCGTCAACTCTGAATTTCGATTCTTCAACGCCACCAGCGCTGGAGAAGGATGTAGACAACAATGCTTTGGATCGCAAGTCCGCAGAAGGCCCACGGTGACGCCGTCCAATCTTTTGTAGTGCATGCAAAGCTTTTGATGCCCGTAGTCGGAATGATCTAGAATATCGGATGCCAGAGGATGGTTCAAAGCCCTTCGATTGTTGTTCAATGACTTTCTTGCAGCGTACGACCTTGACAACCTCGATCACATCGGAGTCATTTGCAGCATTGTCCGCTAAATGGTAACGAGGGTTCTGGGGTAGTGGTTCATAGGGCAATTTATCACCCTCATAGTAATACTGCCAATGTGTCTCGAAACAAGAACCAGCATCATACTGATTGTAATCATTTGCTGTATCGGAATTCAGGAAAGAGAGGAAAGTTTCTTGAACATATGGCGTTATGGTTGAAGGGGAGTTGACATGAACCGATGGTAACCCAAAGTTGTTTTGTTCTGCAGCGTCAAAATAGCACCAGGTAGGAGAATGATCCTCCTCCGGAGGTACAACGAAGACTTTTGGCATTTGGAATGAGGACATGAAGGTAATAGCAATCAAAAGAGTGGAAAGGAAAATGAGAGGATGGGGATGAAAGCGTAAGCGGGATTTATTTTACAGTAATTTTAATTTTTTAAAAATATGAAATGGGAGAAGAATGTCAGCCAATCTGCTCACGTAAGACAATGAAGATTGCGTTGTCACTTCTTCAGACAATTCGGAGAAAGGGTCTGACGCATCATGTTCACAGTGTGTGCACATCCTATCACTGTCTAGTCCATTCGGTATGGTCGTTGACTAGTTAACCCCGTCAATCCTTTGTCACAGAGCCGTTTTGATATGCACAGAACCCTAAAGAAGCTCCCTATCCATCGTTGTTTTTCACGGAATTTATCGTGTCGTTTTCAAGGTTCTACCCTGTACTTTAATCCCACCACGCATATTTCTGCCTCAACAACACCGGAAAATCTTACTCCCGAACAACGAAAGGTAGTTGATGTCGCCCTACGGGTGGACCAAGCCGGTGAATTAGCCGCAAACTGGATATACAAGGGCCAACTCCGCTTCCTTGGGAATGATGCTATCGCGGGGCCCCTCATTCAGGTAAGGTTTACATTCTCCAACAGGCGTGGTATATTGAGTATCACTTCCAAGGAAATGTTAAATCAAGAGCGAAAACATTTAGAGGTCATGAATCAATTACAGTTGCAACATAGGGTCAGACCCACACTGCTGAGTGAATCGGCCAGGATAATAGGATTTAGTCTTGGTGCTGCAACGGCTTTAGCAGGCAAAGAGACAGCCATGGCGTGTACCGAAGCAGTTGAAACAGTTATCGGGGAACATTATGAAGAGTGTGTGATGCAAACAAGTTCCAAGTTATTTTCTTTGACAGTTCTAACTACAGTCAATTACGGGATTTGGAGAAGGTGACCGCAGATCATCCCAGTATTGCGCTTCTTCGTGCAGTCGTAGAAGAGTTCAAAATTGACGAATTGGAACATCTTGACATCGCAGTTGATAACCATTCTCAGCGTGCACCGGCACATGCTCTTTTCAGTAGTATAATTGGTACAGGGTGCAGAATCGCCATCAAGCTCTGTAAATCAATATAGAATAATGCGAGTACTGAATGCAGGAGTAACAGGTTCACAGACGTAAACAAGGATAACAAATGGTTAATTTAGAGAATGTCTCCAAGTTTTCTTGACGCCTCAAGTGACTCATTCTTACGTCGTGCTACCCAATCCCACCGTGTCTAAATGATAGTTAAGCACATGAATAGGGAAATGCGGATTACATACGTGATTCATTCGCGATAGATAATAAAGAGTACCAGGAAAGAGTACAAAGCCTAGAAGAGCTGTACGGACGGTCCCCCTAGTCCATCTAAAATTCTTGTAGGCTTCCTCGCGCTGATTATAGTCAATGCTTAATGACTTTATGGTGTCAAGAGCGAAATACACACCATACGATTGAATCGCTCGATTGCAGGATCTTGCTGAAGGGAAGGTTAATCAGGAAAAGAAAGAGGCAAGTCTATGTATGCACACCTTGACAGCACCTGGAAATATATCAGCATCTGGTAGAAGAGAGGGGATAGCCTTTACTAACCATGAGCACCCATGTTGTGGTGATACGGAATAAATCGAAATCGAAAGGGTGTTTTGTTTGTTTGGCCTCTTTGTTTGCTCTCTCACTCTTTGACTACCATCTTTCCTCATGGCTTACAATCGAGAATGGGACAGAGGGAAAGAATCCTGGGGTGAACCTGCTGCCTGGGGAGCCACAGACACACGTACGAATGTTCGTTCCAGAGAGGATGACTATTATGGTGAAGGAAAACGGAGAAGGTTCAACAATGGAGTACGATGATTACCTTGTGTTCTCTTTTGATCCACTGACGTCCTCTTCAGGGTTTTAATCACGATATCTTCCATCAATACGACGACGCAGTGTATGAAAATACACCACAAATTCGGCAGAGCGATCACCAGGAGCATCCTCATGATACTCGACCACGCGGATCCGGAGCAGGTAGTGGGTTCAAGAAGCGCCTCACTCCCTCTGAGCCAAGTCCCCACGTAATTTTCCTTGGTTTGGATCCAGATTTTACCGAGGCCGATGTCTGTCGACTGTTCATGTTTTTTGTTCGTCATATACCCCATGACTGAAGCTTCCTACCTCCAGCTTCAGACATATCTCACCTCTCACGGCTGCAGCATTGAAACTGTTACAATTATACGAGAGAGATCAACAGGCATCTGCACATTGTTATTTTCTATTGCATATGCATTGACGTATTTCGCCGTTGGATTTACAAGGTACCTCGAAAGGTTTCGGGTTCGCGCAATTCACAAGTACTGAACATGCTCGGTCATTTGTCGATCCTCTATTTCCATTCATACAAGTTCCTCCTCCAGCATCACATGGTGCTACTGCCACTTCCGCCTTCTATAAATCTGTGGAGTCTGGCTTATCTCACAACGGACGTCGAGTTAAGATTGATTACTCACAAAGTGCTACACCACATGACAGAAGTCGCTCCAGCAAAGGCAATATGAATGACGGTACGAGAGATATTGGCAACACACAATCACCTTTACTGCTTTTTCGGGGCCTGGACCCTTTGTCCGGTCCTCAAGCAATCTATCAGGCCATGCTGTACTCTTCTGGGCCTGGAAGGCAAGGCCCAAAGGGTATGAGGCGGATCATTTTAATCAAGGATAAGACTACTATGGCTAGTTATGGATTTGCTTTTGTAGAATTTGTTGATGTGCAGGTATGTTTCGTTTCCTCTTGTCCATATAAGGTCAAGTTCTCATTTCCATTAGTCAGCATCTGCCGTTCTTGCAGCGACTATGTCACCACAGCTACACCCAAACGGCTTCCGAATTTCGGATAAACCAGTAGCAACTTCATTTGCGCATCCCTATTCTTTCCAACCAGTTACTGATTTCATCCAGCGTGATGAGGCATGTCTGAAATCTACATCCAGTTCAGGTGGAGTAGAGGGACTTTGGGTTAGGTACTGGGACGAAAATTCTACATGTGCTGTTTTGGAATTCAAAGTGGAGGAACCATCAGAGGCGGCCCCAATTCAGAAGGCCAAGAGAGAGAAGAAGAAGCCGAAAGGTTTGTTGATGAGGCATTTTTCTTAGATTGCTCTGCAGGTAATGGCTAACTGTGTCTGGATTTAGTGGACCAAGATACACATGCCCCTCAGCAAGCAATCACACCTTCTGCTTTACCTGTATCAGATAAACCAGTCACTCTCAGCTTCAATAAAGGAATAACAAAAGGTGCGTGCAGCTTGTCATAGCAGAGCTAAGCTCAAGTCTATCTTGGAGCAGTTACCACAGTTCACCGGCAGCTCGCCCCAGGGATCTCTATGGATGATGATTCAACTCTCCCCGAGGCCGCGGACGATGACGGCGATACTAATATAGCAAGCTCAGCAAAGAAAATTGCACCCCTCTCTTCAAATAAAAAGGTATGTATTCTAAGTTTGTCGTCCCTGAGAAGTATCTGTCAACAAGGTTTGGCAGACTGTTGATAATATCCAAAAGTGGAACCATATGCAAGAAGAGCTAGCGAAAGATTCGGAATTTCCTTTGGTACTTTTGACTAGAATTGCCATGACTTATCATATTCAAAGTAAACTACACAGGCCCGACATGCAAATGCCATCACCCCTTCCCATAAGGAAAAGACCGGTTCACCCGTTCCAGAAAGTGAATGTGACTTTGCAGACGTCAATGCTTTGATGTGTCTACTGTGCGCCCGACAATTCAAGTCGCTAGAACAGCTTACACGCCACAACATTGAATCAGAATTGCACAAGGTAAGGTTCTCCAACGTCATTGATGACCGCTGATGAGACTATATTCCTCCCTGGTTTACTGCATCCAGAAAAATCTTAAAGATAACAACTTGCGTGAGGTGGCACGACAGAAATTAACTGTCCGAAAGGCAACAGCGGGGCATCAGCAACAACCCAAATATCGAGATAGAGCATCAGAACGCCGCATCTTGTTTAATCAGCCTGAAACACCAATGCCAGACGAACACGGCAGACCGATCAATAAGAAGCGTTATTCCGAAGGTCCTCTTCCCCCTCCTTCACCCCCCGTACCTCCGGTTAATCTCGGACAAGATGAGAATAACGTAGGTAACAAAATGTTGAAGCTTATGGGATGGAAGGAAGGCCAAGGTTTAGGCACAGAAGGTGATGGAAGATTAGAGCCAATGTAAGAAGTTGATCCATAACAAAGTATACCGGTCATTGATTTCGTTTGCTTAGCCAGACTGCAATATATGCTCAAGGTGTTGGGCTGGGTGCAGGCAAAGGCAAAGATATTGGACGGTACACAGAAGGTTATTCTGGCTATGTCCACATGGCCCAAGATGCGGTAGGTGTTTGTACATGCCAACTGGGATAGCAACCTTTGAGCATTTGGCACAGGCGCGTGAACGATATGAAAATCAGGATCACAGCTAAGGTGTTACATCCTTTTCTATTTTGTATATTTGTTGTTAGGTGCAGGTGGTAAAGTAATAATTAACTCTTAAGACAATCAACCTGAGTAGTAAGTAGAATGTCACGAAGGAGATAGATAAGAGAACTATGAGAGATAATATCGTGATAGACGAGAGGGACTGGCAATAATCAGCATTGAAATTTATTACATAAGTCAGGGCTATACACCTAGTAACTCCGTGACTATTACGAGCACCGTATCTGGTTCTGTAACCTAGTTTGTGCTTGCAGTTACAATGACTGTCCCTCCAATATTCAGAAATTTCACAATTGCGCTTATACAGTTGGGGAAAATCACATCAAATAAACAGGACAATTTGAATCGTGCACGAGAAATGGTCATATCCGCCGCAAACCATGACAAGAAACCAGATCTGATAGTGCTACCAGTGAGCTATGAAAACGTTGTCTGGACGTCTATGAATTCTCTTACTCTCTGACAGGAATGCTTCAATTCACCTTATGGACACAACCATTTTCCAACTTATGCTGAAATAATAAACTATCAACACGGAAGACCATACGATATTTCTAGCAGTGAGAGCGAAAGTGTCAGGATGTTGTCCCATGTTGCAATGCAGACCAAAACATGGATTATAGGGGGTATCCTTGGTCTGTGCTCCTAGGTTACTCGTTATTCTCATGTTGGCTTCACAGGCACCATACCAGAACGTGATATGACGAATCAGGCTCTTTACAATACCTGTACGGTCTATAACCCCAAAGGTCAGAAGCACCACTAAGACAGACAAGTTAGTAAGTATGACATTTAAAGCGCAGGGGAACTGGTCTCTTTGTATCGCAAAATCCATTTGTTTGATATCAATATCCCAGGAAAGATCCTATTCAAGGTAATGTCAAGAGCGAACATAAGATATTGATAAATATATAACATTATCCAGGAAAGTGAGACCCTCACGGGTGGAAAGGATGTCGTTGTATTTGATACAGGTATAGACATCGCCCTAATTTGTGACTGTACTTACTTGCTGTTCAAGAATTTGCTCGGATTGGTCTGGGTATTTGTTATGACATTCGATTCCCTGAGCTATCCATGATTATGACTCGGCAAGGTCAGATTTCTTGCAATCTACTGAAACTATGACTTTGTTAACGAAGATGCACATCATTAACTACAGGGTGTCATGCCTTAATCTACCCCGGTGCCTTTAATTGCACGACAGGCCCCCTTCACTGGCATTTACTCCAAAGAGCAAGGTTAGTTATCTATCACCTTAAACCACCCTACCTGACAGCTTGCAGAGCTGTAGATAATCAGGTGTTTATATCGATGTGCAGTCCTGCGCGAGACTTGGCAGCTAGTTATCATGCGGTCTGCATCGTGTTTTCTCATCACTCATATCACTCAAATTTAGCATGTAGTATGGACACTCCATGATTGTTGATCCAATGTCAGTCATTGTTTAATGAAACTGTTGGACATGGAAGGATAATTTTTTTTTTTCATTTTCAGGGGCAGAATATTATCTGAAGCAGGGGAAGGCGAGGAGATAACAATTGCTGAAATTGGTAGGACGGCTTGATTAAATTACAGGACAAGTGATGCGATAGCCATGTAGATCCTGAAGCGATGGATACGGCGCGCGCAAATATCCCAGTCACTCAACAGAGACGGTTCGATGTGTATGCAGATGTTGGAATGAGTGGAGACAAAGGAGACTTGTAAATAGTGTGAATCTACAGTGATGATGATGGATTGCGATTGTTGAGTTCCGAATTAGTCAAGTTGTAGAACAATTGAGATCATCGTAGAACGATCACTCTTTTGCCTGCCTCTATAACGAAACCTCGTCTCTCTTTCATCATCAACAACCACTAGTCTCTTCTTTCTTCATACTAGAAGCTATGGTTAGAGAAACGTGAGCAATCCTCCACTTTTTTGTGCCCACGAATGCTCATTTTCACCTCCAGCAAATTTTATGATCTTCTTGAAGTCCCACCTAATGCAACAGATTCTGAACTCAAAAAAGCCTACCGTAAAAAGTATCACTAATCCTTCTATAGATGCCTTTTTATCGCTAACTCTTCTCTTGTAACACAAGAGCTTTAAGATTACACCCAGACAAGGGTGG
Organism: Amanita thiersii Skay4041; assembly: GCA_002554575.1. NCBI lineage: Eukaryota > Fungi > Basidiomycota > Agaricomycetes > Agaricales > Amanitaceae > Amanita > Amanita thiersii. The sequence continues at coordinate 31,563 of KZ302138.1, read as the reverse complement.
TGATCCCGAACTATTCAAGGAAGTAACACATGCGTATGTAGAAAGATACTAAACAGCAACTTCTCAACTGACGCTGTTTCCAAGGTATGAAGTCTTGTCAGACCCCGAAAAACGCAGTATATACGATGCCCGTGGAGAAGCAGGGCTATCTGAGCAAGGTGGCATGGGTGGCATGGATCCTCAGGCAAGTAGCGACTCTAATTCTCTTGAGCTTGAAGGCTCAAGTATATATGTTTAGGATTTATTTAGTCAATTATTTGGTGGCGCTGGTGGCTTCTTCGGTGGAGGCGGACGTTCCTCAGGACCTAGAAAAACAAAGGATCTGGTTCATCGCGTTAGCGTTACCCTTGAAGATCTATACAAAGGCAAAACGACTAAACTTGCTCTAACTCGAAACGTGATCTGCTCAAAGTGCAAAGGAAAAGGCGGGAAAGATGGTGCCGTTAGAACTTGTGTAACATGTCAAGGTCGTGGCATCAAAGTCCACCTGCGACAGATGGGACCTATGATTCAGCAGATACAATCTGCTTGCGATGAATGTAACGGCACTGGTGAGGTTATCAACATGAAGGATCGTTGTACGAACTGCAAAGGGAAGAAGGTTCTCCCTGAAAAAAAGTTTTTGGAGGTTCATATCGATAAGGGCATGAAGGGTGGTCAAACTATTTATTTCAGAGGCGAAAGTGATCAGTCTCCGGGAGCAGAACCTGGTGATGTCGTTATCGTCGTGGAAGAGAAACCCCATGAGCGGTTCAAGCGTCAAGAGAATGATCTTATAACAGACATTGAAGTGGATTTACTGACTGCTTTGGGAGGTGGCAAGTTCGCTATTCGTCATTTAGATGATCGGGCATTAGTAGTAAAATTGGAGCAAGGTGAAATCATCAAGCATGGTATGTACCACAGCATCTATAAATTGAAGACTCTTATGTATCACACGAACAGGGGACTTGAAAGTTATCCATGGCCAAGGCATGCCATCACAGCGGCATCATGAACCAGGAGACCTCTATGTCAAAATTTCAGTTCACTTTCCCGAATCTATCGACCCCCAAGTCATTCCCCTGCTGGAACGAGCTCTGCCCCCACGGTCGCCTATCGAGAATTTTGGAAAAACCATAGTCATTGAAGAAGTAGCATTGGACGATGCGGATACTAGAACAAGAGGTGGTGTACACAACCACGACGAGTCAATGGACGAAGATCATGATGAGCCCCGGGTGCAGTGCGCTAATCAGTAATCCGGATAATTGGTGATTCTATTTGGTACCTTAGATTGTGCTTCATGATACACTTGAGCGTAATACCACATTGCCTTAGCAGTCCCAACTCGTCTAGCGGTGACACTTGTTTTTGTACTTCCGTCCTCAAGTTTAGAGATAATTTACTGACCTTTGGGTCCCGCTTAAACTTCTCATATGAATCCCGATTAAAGAAGCTAACCTCCGTCTCATTCTCTGACAACCATTGTTTAGAATTTCTTGGCATCAAAGCAACATAGACCATACCAAATCCTAGGTCTGCCAGGATTATGTCTCCCTCATCAAGAATCCAATCATCGTGGTCCAGATTAATGATAAGGTTTGTCGTCTTGTACTGGCTATCAGGCACTCTTCGTTGCTGTTATTGTCTCAAATTTCACCTTTGCACCATGGGCCTTTGAGTATAGCTTTAGTGTGTCTAGAGAGATGTTGTTTCAAGTATGTTGGACATACATGAGAGACAACTTACTCAATTCAACATTATGATAAGGTTTCCATGAGGATTGAGAGTGTATACCTGATAATTTACCACAAATATCACAATCGATCTCCCATAGGTGTTGTCTTCTTACTTTGCCTAACAATATTTTTAAGCTGATCCACACTTGTTTTCTCCAAGTTTAAGTGATGCAAGATAAGGCTGCGTTCTGTACGAAACTCGAAAGACTTGATGATGCGGACAGTGATTGTGGCATCAGATATCGGCAGTACTTCATTTGCAAGAGCTTTCACTTGTGCCATCACTGCAGTACTGAAAGGATCGTGCTCGAGTTCTTGTTTGGTATTTCCTTTTTTGTTGACCTACTGTCTGGGGTTTTTCATCATGCCAGTGATCTCGTAGCTAAATACTTATTGCAATAAAATTTAAAGAGTAATATAAATTCATAGTAGCCTGAGGTAGTTGCATAAAATTACTAGGATCATGATGGTACCTTCGTGGCAATATTTACATTTCTGCCAGTTGACCAGTACAGTACACAAAAGTTATTACAAGGTACCTACTGTACCAGCAGGCTCTGCTTGTAAGAGGTAAAGGATTCCACTTCACTTCAATGACTTCATAGTATGTATCTGGAAACAGACCTGAAGGCAAAATCTCGAAAGCGCAAGTTTGATACTGAATTCCAATATCCTTACGACATCCCATGCACATGTATATAATCCAAGATTGCAATTACAAATTAAGAACCCAAGAAATTCAACATGCAATAAAAGAAAAGAAGTAACAAAGACAACGAATGGGAGTATCCAGAAAGGATAGTTACTTGATGCTTCGTGGAAACTGGCTCCAGCCATTCACTGTACCATCTCTTGATCGATGTCATTCCTGGACGACTTGAAGTTACTCTTCGCCAACGCTTCAGGCAGTTTCGGTACAGGAGGCACCTCGTTGACTGCCCATCTCCGCCTATTCCCTCTTTCCAAACCCGCTTCATCCAACATCGCCTCTACTCTCTTCACAAACCTGTCCCTCACTTCACCGCTCTTTGTTGAGTCTAGAAAACTTGCTCGGCTGTATATGCTCTCACTCCACCTACTCTGCCTGTCTTCATATGCATCCTGCTGGTCGGAATAAACGCTGGACCGTGGCCTGGATTGGACAAAAGTAGATTCAGAGATACGTTTGTCGGCCCGAAACGAAACGTCAGCCCCTCCATTAAATACATTGGCATCCGCATGAAGAATATCTGGGAGTGCCTCATGAGATCTATTTCGATCAAGTGCAATACCCTGATCATCATTGGGATCCGAGATGGCTTCAAATCGATCAAGAAGGTCTAGTAATCCCTGACCACCTTCATAAATATCATGGTCAGGTCGTTCATGGATGTATCCACGCAGGCCTTTGCCATCTCGACCTGTTTTATTGTCAACGTCCCCATTGTTTTTGGTTTGACAAGGTCTAACGTTCGAGGGTAGAATGGGTTTAGTTGGGAATGGCGCATCTTTGCCACGGCCTGCACAGCTCAACGATCGTATTAGAGACTCGCCATGGGCACTAAATACGTCGGGTAGAACCTCGTCGTCTTTCGAAGTTTCAGGAACTCTAGGCAAGGGCACACTTGGCGGAGGATTTGGTGGAGGAATATCGTAGTGCGAAAACATGACAGTACTTGAAACAGCAGGATTCGACCTGTTGACTTGCTCCTGATATAATATATTGATTGCTGAGGGTGAAGGTACAATATATTCTGATGACGGTATAGGACTAGGACTTCTCTCCCGAATTGGAAGTTGTCTGGGCAAGGGAGATAGTGACGCATTGAAACTGGTGCGCACGGGCGAGTACCGCGGCTGTAGTGAAGAAACTCGAGACACAGAAGGAGACATAGTGGGGGAAGGGGCGCTAGATATGATGACAGGTGGTGTATGGGGCAAGAACATCGTAGGCGATAGTGGCCGTTGATGGGAATGAGGCGAGAGGAACGAAGAACTTGCTGTGCAACGGGTAGGGGAAGAAGGCGTCGTATGTGGTCGTGGGCCATTGTGGAACTGACTTGATGATGGACTTGAGTGGAATGCATCAGAGGGCTGGGCGATAATTTCAACTCTCATCTGAGAGTTGGCTGGTGCTGGTGAGACAGCTCTAGTGATGGGGAGTGAGATAGCAGGAAATTTGCTAGGTGATGAGGTTGAGAATTTTGATGGCGATAGAAAACGAAAACCCCGACGTCCTGGTGATCTATTTTCTCCTGGAAGTAAACTGCTACCAGTACTCATGGATGAGCGGTAAGATTCTCCGGACACGTCTGAGTCTCGAACCCTTTTATCCATGACGGCGCCTTTGGAACTCTGAGATGGAAATAGAGAGCTCACTTTTTCCGACAAAGGAGGAGGTGTGGATAGAAGCGGGGACACAGAAGATGTTGAAGATAGTGAATTTGGGGTGGGAAAGGATGTTGCAAGGTTTGTATCAAGAAATGGAAGTGGCGGTAAAACAGGTAATGTCTCTCCGCCTAACGTTGTTCCGAATTTGCTCGCAATAGGTAGAGGAATTGATAAGGTGTCTGGATGACCTTGCAAACTCTGCCCCGTATCATTCTGTTGGGATTTACTACCTAGTTTAAAAAAACGAGACCTAGATTTCTTCGGCGTACTCGTGGTTGAATTTGAGAAGTAACCAACATCGGTTTCATAACCGACGTCCCCAGTGCGAGTTTTTTTCCTCCGACTGAATTTGTTCTTTCTGAGGTGAATATCTGTCTCATAGCCCTTAGGTAGCGGGGATCCACGTCCATTTGATTCCTTAGCAATGCCTCGAGACAAGAAGCTCTTCACCTTCTTTTTTTCCCCTTTCTCCATGACGGGTTCTCTTTCACTATGCGCACTGGCTTGTCTATCCGCTCCTTTCTGGGCCAAATTATCATTCTTCTTGTAGACCAAGCCAGACTGCTTAGATCCCTTTCCTCTTGTGGCTTTCCCATCACTCACATACCCTACATCAGTTTCATACCCATCTACACGTCGTTTCTTTAGCTTAGCATGTACGCGGCCAGAGATGGTAGAAGGATGCGGCATTTGGGGTAAATCAGGAAAGGTGATGGAAGGATTTATTTGACGAGTAGAAAGAACACTCCCTTCTGGTGGTGCTACTCCGTTATGAGCAAGGAGAGGTTCTTCAGGTATTGAAAACTGGGCTGGAAACAGCGGATGTCTCGCACACGGAGATAAAGATACACTTGATGAGGGTGGTGAATATAGGTTCCGAGTGGAAGACGAAGTCGATTCTTCCGAGGCAGCAGAGGAACCGTACGCCAAGGTCGGAGAGGTTACTGGTTCCTAAATATGAGCAACTTATGAGCTCCAGGATAATAGGGGTATATCGGCAGATGTGCAAGACTATTGACAAGGTTTAAAGAGAAACAAAGTAATACGATGACCCCTGATGAAGTATAAGGGTATGTAAGAGTTACTCCGCCTATTGAATAGGGGGCATCACTTCGGCAATGGAAGGCTAAAAATCCGAAGGGTAATAAGTAGAAGCCAAGATACCGAAAATGGCACTGCGCCTCTGAGATGCTATCATGCGAAATAATTCATTCATCAATGAAGAAATGCTTGTCTACAATGACAAAACATTGTATGCCCTGACTTTACCAGACCCAGCCCAAGACCGTTTCTATGTACAACGAGACAACATACCTCATCTTCTTCAGTAACAGGATTATTGAAGATCCAATCAGCAACTGCACTGTTTTTTCCCAGACCTAGCTGCATTGCTACATCGAGGACAGATGCCCTCAACGCATTTGACTCGCGATGGCCAGAAACTTCTCTATTCAACGAAGCCCGTGGACGGACAAAGGATGTACCTGGAGCCCGGACGGAATTGCCAATTGCAGCAGCGGTCGGTTGGATATTCTCCATGGCAGAAAAGAGCGCGAGGTGGTGTACGGGATGACAAAAGAAGGGATACGGATCGACCTTGCGTCCGACAAAGAGAAATTGAAGACCGAGTGGAGCAGAAAGGTGGGTCGAGGGTGAGAGTCAGCAATGAACGAGGGTCATAAAGGGTTTGGAAGAAATGTTGGGCCAGGCACTCTCCCTTCCCACCCAATATTGTCATTAACCACGTGACTATTGCCTTGGGAACCCGCACTAAAAGCCATGACTTGTAACTTATAACTTGAAATGTCCCATTCAATAACAGTGGTATAGGTACAGGCATATCCTAAAGAAAAGACTAAACAAGGAGAATGGAGATTCTAGATCAACGCCCGCACAACCCTTATGGAATCGTAGTGTACGTTCAAGGGAGACGAGGAAAATGGATACCAATGATCAAACAAAAAGACAGGAAGACATCTCGAGATGGAAAAAAAAAAAGCGTTATGATTTGTAACGTTCTCATGAGATAACTGCTGTCTTAGATATCGAAGAAGGGTCGATCGTTACTCGGTGCCTCTTGTCGAGCAAATGGATTATTAGTGGTTGCTCCTGTTCTCTGAGTAGCGAGTGAACGTCCAGCGTCAGTGTGGCCAAATCTGCAAACGAATTACATCAATTAACAATTATCGTTGAGGCCAAGAACCTACCTTAAAGCCCCAACATTACCGAATGTATCCTGGCCATCATCACGATTAGCAAATAAATGTGCAAGTTGTTGCTCGTTTTCCCCAAGTTCTTTCTTGGTCTTGACATTAATTGGTCGTGGACTCTGACGAGGTAATGAAGGTGACGTTGAGACCGATAAGCCCGACAAATTCTGCTTCGAGTGCTGGTCATACGTTCCTTGCAACTTGAATTGGGGCTGGGTTTGCTGTTCCAAAGATGGTTGAGGGGAGCCAATAGTAGGTGTCCCACTAAGTTGAGGTTGCGCAAATGGATTATTGGATCTGCAAAGCGTTCAATTCTAACTGAACTTATTCATTAGAGGAAAACGCCAGACCGAAATCCTGTTGGTTGTAAAGATAGTTGTTGTGTTTGCATGAATAAATTCTGCTGCTGCTGCTGCTGCTGCTGCTGTAGCAACTGTTGTTGACGTATCCACTCCTCCTGCTGTTGCTGTTGCTGCTGTTGAGCCAGGGACTCCTGCTGTTGCTGCTGGATCCATGCTTGTTGTTGACGCAGGTACTCAACCTAGTAGGAAATGAGTCAATTTGAAGCAACCCAAGTAAATTACACACTTGGGCAGCTTGCTGTTCGGCCTGTTGCTGATAAGGATTGAAGGATGTGAACTGGGGTTGTATGGCAGTGAATTGGGGCTGAACAGCAGTGAACTGAGGCTGCAATCCAATAGCATAAGGTGTGGGATCAAGGAACGGGAAAGGATTGGCTGTTGTTGTTGACGTAGGCGTGGAGCTGCATCCAATGTCATCCTGAGTTGAAGATCAGACTGCATCACGCTCACATTTGGTTTTGGTCATCAAAGAGAGCAGCAGCATTGGAATCTTCAACAGCGCTCTTTCTTTTCCTTTCCTCCTCCTCACTAAGTTTGATAGCCTGTTCCAATTCACTTTCCTCTGCCCTTCGCAGCTGCTCAGCAGCGAGAGACTTCTTGCTCTCTTCAATAGCCCTCTTCAGCTCCTCTTCATCTCTATTTGGCCGTTTCCCAGCGAGCGAGCTACTTGGGCCGTGGCGTCTAGATCTGTTCTCGTCTTCATATTCACCACCAAATTCATCTTGACCAAGATCCCCACCAGTACCACGTATCATCCGATCCCGCATTGATGCTCTTGCTCGTCGAGCCTCACGTAAGCGGGCTTCGTCTTGAAGAAGTGCAGTAATATCTTTAGCTTTTTGTCGGACATTGGCACCTTGATCCTTGCCATCCTCGTCTATGTACTGGAACTCCTTGAGTGTTTTGATGATGTAGAGATTATCACGGAAATAGATAACAACGTTTTCGGAACCTTGGTGCAGGCAATAATCAAGGACAGTCAAACTCTGCAAAGGACTCAGGTGGTCAGCAGAGCGATAGGGACAACAAGGGTTACCTTGAAGACATGACGCCAATTTTTGCCCTTATCATTCAATCGTTTGTCAAGCATCTCCATAATCTCCACGAAATCATTCCTAAGAAGAAAAAAAGAATACATGAATCAGTCACGACAGAGGTTCATTGAAGTGAACAGATGTCTCTCAACTGGTTGTACGTGAGCTGGGCAATTTCATTCATCTGAGTGCCGGAAGGGCCCCATGGATCGTTGGAGGTTGCATCGCGGACTTTTGCTTGAGTATCAGAATAGCCTTTGGTGTAGTTTTTGGTAACACGGAGGGCGGCCTTGCCAAGGTGTTGCATCTCAGCGGAAGAAGTGACAAGCGAGGGAAAGCCAACAGAGCTGTGTGATACAATCGGTTTAGTCAGCAAATCAAGAGGAAACATAAGCTACTCACAGTGGCCAACATGCTAAAGTGGCGCCTATCCGTTGACGAACTGCAAGGGTTTCGACTCCCGATTAGGTTACCGCATTTATGAGATATATCTAGAAGAATCATGTACGCAAGGAGGAAGTAGCACGCCGTTTGTAGAGTGTGGCCAGGTATGTCACATCGATTGGTGCTCTTCTCTCGTCTGCCACCCTCCTGTCATGTCATCCGGACGCGTTCGACCCCATAAACGTCAAAGAACACTCTCCTCCTCCCCATCCCCCTCCTCTAAATCCAATTTCAACATTTCTACTTCTCCCACTACCCTCTCTGCCCCTTTTACATGTAGTTGCTGCCACCGTCTCCTTACCACCCTACACGTACAATTATTACTTTGTTTACGGTGCGCGTTCCCAAGACACAAAACGCGTATTTGATCATCGACCTCCACTAGCAAGGCTAACAAGTTCTTATCTTCCAGCTGTTCTGCACCAACGTGTGCAATTTGCTCTAGGACGTGTTCTGCACGTGTTCCATCCCACCCTCCAACCCCACACCTCACCTGGTCCCCTTCTCCTTCCCCTATACTGTCCCCTTGCCACCCTTTACGAGAGCTCGACCCCGAACCAGAAAAGCTCACAGCACATGTCACAGGCAAACGACGAAAGCAGGCAGATGACGAGCAATCCGAAGGGAAGCCCGAAGTGAACAATGACAATATAGACGAGTATGGCATCGGGCCCGGTTGTGGCCGCGCCGTATGTCGTAATTGTTGCATCGAGAATGCCCAGAGGTGGGTTATCTCTCCTGCTACTATCCCATGGATACTCGCTTATGTGTCAAATCACGTATGGCTCATAGTAATACCATATCATGTTATGATTGTTACGGTCACTAACTTTTTCCATGAGCCATCGGGTATAGATGACATGGTTGACATCCCCCGCCATTCATTTGGGATGCTATTGCTACATTCCAATCGGCAATAACTAACCTTTGCGCGATTTTTCATAGCATCTTGTATCGATTGGCATACTTTGTACGCTCCGATTTTGTTTGCTCTCACTCTATCACCTCCGTTATTCATAGCACACCACTAATAGTACATCATTTACCAAAAATTAGATATTACCTTTATGTTGCTCTTTGACAGACTGTTCCGTTCTAGCCAAACAAACCCAACACATATCCCACGCCGTTTGCTTGCAAAATAGTCTTCATCGCACCCCCGCAGCCTTCCTATCATCCCGAGCTTCCGAGAACAAGTAAGATGGGCACTACTGATAACGCATAATGATTCATGTCTCATCCTGGCTCAATTAGATTTTCAAATGATTATTCCCTACAGTCACTTAGATATTCTAGCACCAAATTGCGTATTTAATCTCCTACCCATCAACACAGCCCCAGATAGCTGGCAGTGTTGAGAACAGTCCTATGTATCGACAGATTTGCCCAAATGTAGCATTGTCCGATGACTCTCTTCATAAGGTCTTCAATGTATAAACTTGAATTTTGCTCGCTAGTGGCAACAGGTGAACATGGGAATGTTAGTAGTATCCCGTGACCGTAAGTCCTCATTATGCCTTATGGAAACGAACCCAAAGACCACCCTAGTTGCACTTCAGCAATCATCAGCGACTCCGAAGCTGAATTATACTTGCCTTTACATAGAGAGTCAGAGCACTGCTCGGCCATATCTTTTCGAATACCTGTCTGCCTTTTCGTTCCTTCCATTCTGATGGTGGCAGGGACCCAACAGGCTGTAGTTCGGGTGTAAGTGAAAATGATTGAAACTGCTGAAGCAGTCTAACTAGAAAATATGTCAACTCGTTATAGGCATAATTTTGACCGATGCACTACTGAAGGATTACCGCCAGAACGGAGATTGTCATAAAGAGACGTACGATACGTGGACCCGCGCTGAAAGGTAGGTATATTGTAGGATTGGCTACGAATTGTGCTACTCGCTCCGGCTGAAGCCATCTTTCAGGCTTGAATTCATCTGCATCTGCCCCCCATAGTGCTGGATTACGTTGAGTCAGGAGGGGGAGATAGGTAATGATTGTATTCTTAGGCATATAGAGTCGCTGCGGCTGGGAACTTGGGTATGTTCGATCGGGCGCAGGCAGTACACACGGAGCAGACCTTGATTCTCGGATGTTCAGAGGTACAGGTGGGAACAGTCTCAAGGTTTCATTGATAACCGCACGAACTGTGTTTGGCAATGGTGTCAGTGAGGTCAAATGATTCGATCCAAACTAACTCACCGTATTTTAATTGTCGAATCTGCTCATATGAGGGAGGAGCTTGTGTGCCGCAATGGCTCAACACCTCACTTCGCATAGCCTCCGTTACATGAGGATAAGTAGCCATAAAATACGTGATAAATGTTAACGTGCATGCTGTCTGTCAGTATGTTCAGAATATTCTAACATCTCCGCTGAATGACAGTAAACCTACTGTGTCTCTTGATGCTAATAGCATGCTCAATAACTGGTCGCGTATGAGAATCGGATCTGTATGTCTCGTTTTAGTAAACATAATCGACCTAATAAGATGTACGCAAATACCTGAGGTGCTATCAGCCAGATGTTGAAGAAATGTTTTATCTGCAATTGGACTACAAACCCCATATTTGTCCGTCTTTGTTTTTTCATCCAAAGCCAGCTGTACCAGAGGGTCTAGCCACTGCCGAATTTGTTGAGCGTAAGGTTCGTTTCTGTCACCGAACAATTCAAACAGGGGCCAAAAATATCCTATTCTCGCTCTTCTTGTTATGTTCTGCTGTGCCATCTCAAAAGCATTGACAAAGGATCCCCACGTGTCTTCTGTGGCAGACCCTTTTGGTCCCATCACAGTTTTTCCAGGAATGGGCAAGGTCGCTGATAAAGTATCTAAACTTTTTCCGAACAAGAACTCGGAGGCTGCATCTAAAGAAAAACGAGCATATAAATCTTGCGCCTCACAGGGTCGATTCAAGGAGGCAAAGTTGGCCAGAATTGACAACGTCTGAGAGGTGTATTTCTCAAAAATATCGAAGTCCGAAATGCGTTCCCGGGCAAAAAACGGACGCGCAATGGCACGGTGCTAAAGGAGGGCAAGTAACATCAGACAGACCACGAGTTTATCACTGTCCGACTTGACATACCATTTTCCACTGCTATATTCCAAATAGGGATCAGCACTGAGATGAATCATTATCAAAGTAATTACCAACATCGTCATCACGATTGAAAATTCCCTGACCCAAAAATGTTTCCCTTTGATCCTTGTCAAAATGCCGTAAAGCATAGAAAACATTAGGGCTTACATTCTCTCTTTTTGAGATGGACCTCTCCAGAAATAATTAAATCCAGTTGCGAGCACAAACTTAGCATGTTCATGATCCATTGATATTATCTGTAGGGCCAAAATACAGTCAGGTCATGAACGAAACAAGGCTAGAAAGTACCCATAATGTAAGTTTTTGCGTTACGCACAGTATCAGTCCAGAGAATTCTTAAATTCAAAGTTGTACATTTGTATTCTTCAAACAATCGCAAATATACATCCAGGACATAGCTCGTTTTGAACTCTCGAATCATTCTTAGTAGTATGTCAATATTACCAGGCCACTTCCCAACGGCGCATGGGATGGGCGCGATTCCTAGGTGTTTGGCATCTCGTTTCTGGGCGAGTCGTCGATACTGGCCCTTGATTACCGCCCATAGAACAATAAAGGTGAAGTATGCTACCGGCGTGAAATACCCGATGTGGAGCCTAGAAAGATGTAGAGCCAAAACGAAGGCGAAAGACGGAACAGTGAGAATCCAGAGCAGGTCAAGGAAGATCCTGTGGCGGTAATGAGCAGGCTTCATGCCTCGAAGAATAAGACAGTCAGAGTCTGATTGATCAACAAGAAGGAACCAAAGAGATTATATGTAAATATATAAGGGGTGGTGACCATTTCCGGAGCACCGGCAGAAAAACACGGCTATTCAAAAGAGCGATATTTATACAGGTATCTCAAGATGTGGAGGTTTTTGTGGCATGAGTAAACTTGATGTCGCTTCCTGGCATGGTCACGGTACGGGTATGTATAGTGTATGTATACGTATTGCTTTCTTTTCGCCGAGGTGGTCAAACTCATAAACACATAAAAACATTCGGCTTTTGTTCATCTCCGACTGGCACCAATGTTCCTTCTTCGTTGCTGGTGCCTCCGTGAATCTTCACACCATTATGACATTTCCATTCACCTTGCGTAGCTTTAGATCTGTTGACAAACCTTAAGGCTTTTGCGAAGTGCGGTCGAGTCGAGCTTACTTGTCCAAACTTTAATAGTTTGTGGTGAAACTCTCGATTTCGATTTGTATCCTCAGGCTTGACCCGCTCTTGTATAGCGGAGCATCATCTTGTAGTGATATCGGTAATTGTTTATCGGATACAGTGAGAATACATGCACGGCAAAAACGGAACACAAAAATTGCTTGCCGAACAATGTCCCGCGGTTTGTGGCAACAGTTTGTCCTCCCATACTGTATTCGGATCGTTGAAGTCTTCTGAATGGATCTAGAATGCACATATGGGAACCAGCGAGGAGGAAATGGGGCATTCAACCGTCACAGGATAGGCAATGAGGTAACTTCGGGATATTTTCTGATGCGGGCTTGTCATTAACACACGTACTGTGGTTCACTCCCATAATTCTTTGATGAAACAATTATTCATTCAGTATACCAGCTATTCCGTGCATAGATATGATAGAGAAACTGTTGTTGAACATCTTTATTTTATAATCCATCTGAGCATTCCCATGAGAAACCATTCACCTGATGGTAATATAATTTGAATAGCTTGAGCTTCTCATGTTTCTATTTGATGACACCATTCGATTAATTTTTTAGATGATGAACCGATAACCCTCAACTAGTTCAACTAGTTATCCGTTCGAACAATATCTGAACATATACAACCTACAATCACTGGGTAACCCTCTCCATCGAACATGAGAATCAAGCCATATTTGTCATATATTCGATATTGAAAGAGATGTGTGGCATAGCTGCACGGTAATCCCGTGCTGTCAGAATCTTCTAATGGTATGTCTAGAAATCAAAACTGCCCAGATCCAATCAATCCATCGGGCTGCTAGCTAACTGTAAGTAGGATATGGGCCATATAATACAAGTCAGTCAGTTATGCTACAGTTTGAAGTGTCTTTATGTATTCAACTATATGATACCGCTGGAATTGTGCTACAAAATCATGTTTAGGTCACCTTCGTACTGGAGGAAGGTAGCTTGGCTGCAGCTTCCATCGCAGCTAGTTGATCGACTAGATCGTCCATAGCTGACTTTCCATGCTGTTTATTCATTTCGATATCTGTAACGGTTGCTCCTGACTTCCACGAACTCGTACTCGCGGATGGGGTAGCTCGCATAGGCATTAATACACCTTGTGGGTCGAATCCTGGAGCTATTTTGCGTAACACATCACGTTTGCGACGTTCTTTGTCTTCTTCCCGTGAGCGTAAGTAAGCTTCACGACGGGTAGCATGTGCAGCAAGCGTTGATCGGCGGGAGGATTCAAAGGTGAGAACATGAGGCTCAAGAGTAAAAGGATAGGCGAACTGGTTTATATTTCAAAAGTTAGTAAGTAATAGAGAGATTAAAGGTGCGAATCAGTCACACATATGCATTGACAGAATCCGGGAGGGGGTGAACGTCGTGTGGTTGTTCAATCTAGAGTATATAAATATGATGAGTAGAATAAAAAGGGTACATGACCACGGACTTGACGTGGAACGCGGAGACTGGGAGACTTAATTAATGGAATGTTTGTAGCAGCAGCATACTGTGCTATTTCACAATATTAGAAGGAATAACCATGAAAATTAATGGACATACAATGATCAGGCATGTATGATGAGAAAGAGGAGGACACTGTTACTGACAGGAAGTGGGCACTGAGCACTTCTCATTGCTAACAAAGACAAATATGATTGATCAGATTAATATCAACAACACTCCCACTCCGTATCTGCGTATCTGCCATGTCAGCTTCTCAACCTCTCCTTGCCTCGTCTACACCCGTGCTCCAAGGAGCCGAAGCTGCAAGTACATTCATACTTTTTTTGAAGGCAGATATGTTCTCAGCTGATTGAAACTGATAGAAGGTATACCAAGCGGATCTGACAACCGAGGGACCACCTGTGTTACTGAAACATAGGTTCCACAAGCAGTATAGGCACCCAAATCTAGATGCTTCACTAACTAGGTCGCGTGTGGCAGGTGAGGCGAGGGCGTTGTTAAAGTGTCTCAAGTCCGTATTTAGGTCTGTGCCACTAGTAACGAAGGGCTAACGAAGGGTTCTGATAGGTATGGCGTTCGTGTGCCTGGAATACGGATAGTGGACATAAACGAAGGAGTGCTTGGTTTAGAATGGATCGAGGGAAGCAGTGTTAGAAAATTGGTGCCGAGTGGCGCAGAAGCCGAGGAAGGTGGGGAAGAATCTGTTGCGCTGGTCAACAACAATGAAGACTTGCTGAAGGAGTATGGCGTGTCAATGGGTAGTATTGTTCAAAGCCCCTCTGACCCCGTTTAGAAGTAGGGACTGAGTTGCATCTAGACAGCCTCATGATGATGATAGGAAAAGAGCTGGCAAAAATGCACAAGGCGGACATTGTACATGGAGACCTCACGACTTCAAATATGATGCTGCGACACTCTTCTTCATTATCATCACAGAAATCTGAGATGAACACGGAGCTGGTGAGGTCTTTCTAAAAGATAAATTCTGATATCGTGGATTTGAACTAGTAATATTAGGTGTTGATTGACTTTGGCCTTGCTTTCCAATCGAGCTTGGTAGAGGATAAGGCGGTAGACCTCTACGTGCTTGAGCGTGCGTTTATTTCTACACATCCTAATTCAGAGAGGCTGTTCGCATGTGTACTTGATGCATATGAGAGGGAAGTTGGGAAGGACTGGGCGGATATTAGACGGCGACTAGATGACGGTAAGGGCTGATTATTGGAATGTGTGAGTGGGGCTGAATTATTCTGTGGGTGCAGTACGACTTCGAGGGAGAAAGCGGAGCATGGTTGGATAGGATGGATAGATAGATTGGGATTCCCACAGAATTGATTTGATTCAAAACTATAATAACAAGTTGGATTTCTGTTCTGATTCTAGTGTGGAAACGACCACTCATTTGAGGAATGGACTGAGTTATGGACTCTTCTGTCTCCAATTCCACCTCCTACACAACTGCCCGTGTCTCTACAGCTCCCCCCTCGCCCTCTTTTGACCCCTCAGACACCCGCTCTTCCTTTGCTCGCAAACGCATCAGTCGCACAATCAGATCCTTGGATGTAGGGCAGGACCCACTCCGCCTCACTACAACAACCGTCCCAGCAACTATCACTGCAACTACCACATTCCCTCACCACACCAGCATGCCAGTCAGACCTTCTCATTATGCTCTTGACGACGACCCTTTCTATTCACCCACCGAGTACGAGATTGGAGCTGCAGCTACAGCAAAAGATATACCTCCCTCATCGAGCTCAAGTCGGTATGGAAGACAGAACAGTGACCCAGACTCGTACTCTACTTCTCAAGCTGCTCTGTCCACCGCGTCACTCATCTCGACAAACGAGTCTGAAGCGGAGGATGGACATAGGGAGGATGACAAGGCCGCCCTCACCCAAAATATGTCTCATGGAGGTCATAGTGGTGCGGATGCTGGGGTTCATTGCAGATCACATGAAGGTTGGATAGACTCAGGAGATACGAGCAGCCGGGACCCGGAAAGGAGCGCAGGCTTAACTCCACGTTCTCGTCGTCGAACTGCTCGGTATAGTGTTGCCCATTCCCCTTTGAAGAAGACAGGAACGGCAATAAAATCCATGTCGAAAAGTTTACGCCGGGTGTCTCTCCGTGTCGTGAATATAGCAAATAACGGCTCGGAAACTCAATTAAGGTTAGGAGAGGACGATGATGATGACGCAGTGAAACGAGATGAAGACGATAGGGGAGAAGATACAGTGCAGGAGCAAACCGAGCTGAGAAGAAATCTGTCACTTCGAGGAAGAACTTTGGGCTGTCTTGGTCCGGAAAGTGGATTCCGTTTGACCCTATACAGATTCTTGGTCCATAAGTTTGTTTTTCCTCTTCCAGCTATTGCTTTTGTGTCATTAACCTGAATCGAATTCTAGATGGACAGAGCCATTTATTCTACTATTAATCGCCATTAATGCTCTTGTACTAACTTTTCAAGCTTCTAGATCAGTCACAGTGTCGGACAGCGGCCCACTAAGAATTAAAGGATATCTTCATACATGGGAGGATTATGTTTTATTTCTTCTGTTTATTATCTATACGTGAGCCATCCAGTCGTGGTGTTTCTCTACCTTTGCTGATACAGAAATTATGGAAGACTTGAAGCTCTTGCCCGTATATGTGTTTCTGGTTTCCTGTTTGATCCAGAGATACACATGTCATCTATGTTCTCCTCATCGTTCTATCAAACTGCAGAACCATTCCCTGTGACACCCATATCTGCGGGCCCATCATCAATCACACGTCAACCTTCTCTTTCCCGTGGTCCTTCGATAACCCGCGCTCTCCACAAAATCCATCGTACAATCCTTCGTCCATTTACTCTCGCACCTCGTCCTCGGGCTTATACCCACTCATCTAGCCCTCCCAACGAGACGCACCAACTGTCGCGTGCCACAGAAAAACTTATCACTACTAGCCAAAAAGCCCAAGCAGCCTTTCGGGATCCCTCACGTCCCACCTACTTCTCCAATATCATGAAGTCCGAATCAGATAACCTGTCATTACCATTTAGGTTGAGTGTCAAACATATGCATGACAAGACGCGCAGAAATGTACCATATCTAAGACATAGCTGGAGTCGCATTGATTTCGTAGCTATTATGAGCTTCTGGATTTCATTTGGTTTGGCTATGTTGGGGTTGGAAAGGGGCACATATCACATTGGTATTTTCAGAGCAATGAGCGTGATAAGATGTGCACGATTATTGGCCATCACGTCTGGTACAACTGTGCGTATGGATTCAATTCATTAGTGACTTATGCGTGTTGATTTTTTATGACATAGACGATCATGCATTCGCTGAAAACAGCAAGACCGTTACTAGCTAGCGTTGCGTACTTCGTGCTTTTTGCGATGATCTTGTTTTCGTACGTTCTTCTATACCTCCCCGTGTATCCCCTTCTGATTACCAACATTGTCATGAATAGCATTATTGGAGTTCAAGCTTTCCGTGGTTCACTTCGGCGTTCGTGCTGGTTAACACCCATTGGAGGTGAAGAAGAATTGGAGTTAGGTTCCCAGTTTTGTGGCGGCCATATTAATTCAACAACATTCCAAGTTTCGGGGTATGTCAGAATTGATGGGAGCATCGCACCAACTACCAAAGGGTTTATATGCCCGCTAGGGCAACTTTGCAAGGCAGGTTATATCCCTGTGGCTATATTCTGAATTCAGGCTTACCTTTTGCACAGGAAGCTGATAACCCTAATAATGATGTAGAAAGCTTTGATACAATATACAATGCAGCATTACAAATTATCATTATCTCGAGTGCAAACGGAGTAAGTTTGGAATTATCCTTGGAAATTCTTTAAATACTAACTGGCCTCGTAGTGGTCACCCCTCATGTATGCAATGGCTGATGCAGAGTTTTTTGTATCTTGCATCTTCTTCATTGTTTGCATTGTTGTTTTGAACTTTTGGCTTATCAATCTTTTCGTTGCTGTTATTACCAACACGTTTTCGGCCATAAGAACTGTAACCAAAAAGAGCGCATTTGGTGCTGCCCCGTAAGTAGAAAATGTTTGTGGCACATTTTCGTTTAATGATCCGTTACAAGGCTTGTACCAAGTGTAGTGGACGAACACGAGGAAAGTTGGCCAGCTAAAGAAGGAAGAAAATCTTCTCACCGAAACATGGCTAATTCTATCCATTGTTATACCAAATGGTGCTGGGTCCTTCTTGCGCTTGCTTCACTCGTTTTGCAGGCCACTCGAAGAATTGACACCGATAGTTTTCATGAAGATTTGATATACTATGGTGAACTTGGAATTACGCTTGCCTTTGATTTCGAAATTGTACTGCGGTTCTTGGCAACATTCCCCGACTGGCGGTGCTTTTTCATACACGGAAATAATTGGTTGGATTTGATCTTAGCCGTTGGATCAAGCGTCATCCAGATCCCCACTATCAGGTGGTCTTCGATCTACCCGTGGTTTACAGTTTTTCAGCTCGCAAGGTTTTACAGGGTCATCCTAGTTGTTCCCAGGATGAAGCCCTTGTTGGTAAGTTATTTTACCTCAGTCGGGCTCACTGATCAATCTTCTCGGCCAGCTTGCTGTATTCGGTAACATGTATGGTCTCGTCAATATGTCTCTGTTTCTAATATTAGTCAACTATCTTGCTGCACTCGTTGCCGTCCAGCTTTTGCGAGGTGATTTAAAAGATGATGACACAATCAACTTTGGTGATGTGTATAATGCTTTCCTGGGTGTTTACCAAATCTTCTCGTCAGAAAATTGGACGGATCTGTTGTATTCTACTGCTGGTGCTGAGGCCAAGTTGGGTCAAACTGTGATTGTGTTGCTATTCCTCAGTTCATGGATGCTATTCGCCAATTGTACGTTATCAATCACCGCCCATTCCAGTGCTGTTGTTGACATAAAGTGTCTAGTTATTGTGCTACAAATGTTCATTGCGGTGATTAATGAAAACTTCTCTGTTGCTGAAGAACTCAAGAAGAGCAAGCAAGCTTCGAAATATTGGGCTACGCAAGAGATTAACCAGGGAAAACCCAGTTGGACACGAAAGCTGAACCCCTATCGATGGATGAAAGCAAATCCAGTGACGGTTAAGGTTGATAACTTGCCTTCAAACCTTGTCCTCCCCATGCAGAAATCATTGGTCCAGGACAATAATAGGGTACCAGGGTTGGAATCGGGTTCGAGAACTGTGAGTGACTGACGAACTGTTCTACTTTGCTGACCATTATAACTACCTGGTTTAGGACGTTGTTGAGAGATCGAAACCTCGACATTACTCCAGCAAATCACTGTCTGCCTTGCAACGCTTATTCACAGGAGAGACCAGGTCGAATGACATTCCACTCATGGCCTTGCGTCATGCTCGAAACGAAACACTTGCTGGAAAGAGGCTGGATGTTGATGGTGCTGACCGTCCATTGTACGTTGACTGTGTCTGCTTAAACAACTTATTTGGTTAACGTGCCAAACCAGGGCTTTATTAGCATCAATTAACGTTGATGGTGGAAGTGTCGAAGACCTAGACGACGCTATTTATGAACGCAGGGCCCAAAAGGCAGATTTCATACGTAATCATCCGTCGTATGACAAAACTTTCTGGATCTTTTCTCAAAAGCACGTCTTGCGCAAAATGTGCCAGAAGCTTGTTCAGCCTGCGAATGGAGAGCGGATATTTGGAACTGCTTGTTCACCTGTTGCACACCCCATTTTCCAGCTTGTTCTATTACTGACTGTGATTGGGGGAATTGTGGTGGAAAGTATAGCAAACCCGCTTTATCGGCGTGATTTCTATATGCGATATGGGTATACCCGCGGGGCATGGTTTGACATTGCAGAATCTGCCTTTGGTTTCACGCTCCTCGTTGAATTTTTGATCAAGGTCATCGCAGATGGATTCTTATTTACTCCAAGCGCATACGTTCGCAGCATCTGGAACATCTTGGATTTCTTCATCATGATTGGGCTTTTCATCAATGTCACCACAGGACTCATATTCGTTGGAGGCCTTAGTCGATTAACGCGATCACTCAAAGCTCTTCGAGCACTGCGACTTATTACGCTTATCGATAGGATGCGATATACATTCCAGTCATTGATCATATCTGGTGCTGTACGTATATTTGATGCAGCTATTCTTGCTATCCTATACATGATTCCCTACGCTGTCTGGGGACTCAACATCTTTGCCGGGAAAATGAATCAATGCAACGATGGAGATGTTACAGGTATGGGCGACTGTATAGACGAGTTCACGAACAACGTCTACGAAAACACTTTTGGATTCTTGGCACCTCGAGTATGGGATAACCCTGCACCTTCCACAGTTTTCTCGTTTGATACTTTCCGTGCATCCCTATTGATTCTTTTCGAGATTGTATCGTTGGAGGGATGGATTGATGTGATGGGTATTGCAACAAGTATCACTGGAGAAAACAAGCAGCCACAAACGAACGCTTC
The DNA here is from genome assembly GCA_002554575.1 of Amanita thiersii Skay4041. NCBI lineage: Eukaryota > Fungi > Basidiomycota > Agaricomycetes > Agaricales > Amanitaceae > Amanita > Amanita thiersii. The sequence continues at coordinate 11,222 of KZ302138.1, read as the reverse complement.
GCCGGCAAATGCAATATTTTTTCTGGTTTACCATCTCGTGGGTGGCGTCGTCATTTTGACACTCTTTGTCAGGTACACAATTCTCAAGTCACTGTGAATTCCAATATTCATTCCGTGTCTTTTAGTATTATCATCGGAAACTTCAGTTCGACAACTGGTTCAGCGTATTTAACAAAACCTCAGAGAGAATGGATTGACTTGCAAAAGTTATTCAAGCGCCAGAGGCCTTCAAAAAGGCCCAAGATCAGTCCTACTGGACTGGTTCGTTCTTGGTGTTTTGATCGTGCTTTGCATAAGCATGGATGGTGGTCCCGCGGAATGACCGTTCTTATTGTTTTGCATATCATAGCCCTGATGTAGGCTCAATCTTATTTCCTAGTGTCTCTTATTTTAACTTTGGACCTAGGACACAAAGTTTTGCAGCCAATGACAAAGCTGACCGATACCGAAGTTGGTATTGATTATTTTTGTTATGACGATCTTGCTCATATTTGATCAGATATATTCTTCTTGATCTTCACAGCTACCTATATCATTGACGTCGCTGTACGTTCATTTGGCCTGGGATGGTCGAGTTACAGTGCCAATGGATGGAATGTGTTCGACGTATTTGTCTCATGTGGAAGCTTCATAACCACTCTGATCGTTCAAGCTGGCGCAAGTGGTTACTCTATTGAGCAGTTACAAAAACTGTTCCTCGTGAGTATCGCATTCAAATTAGTCCAGAGAACGAATAGTTTGAACATGTTGTTCAAAACTGCTGTGTAAGTCGCGAATATTGTTTCCTCTTTCTCAAGTGCCACTGACAAACTTATGTGTTCAAGTGCCAGTTTACCAGCTATTCTTAGTTTACTCGGACTATGGTTGATCTTGTTTATTTTCTTTGGTATTTTATTCGTCGAGGTGTTCAGCATGACAAAATGGGGGTCTGGAGAGAACAGAAATCAAAATTACTCTTCGCTTGGATCTGCTCTCGTAATGTTGGCATTCATGAGCACTGGGTACGTCTTTCATCATGAAAAAAAAACAAAGTTTAATTCCTACTGAATGTGTCGAAGCGAGGGCTGGAACCAATATATGCATGATTTGTACGTGGTACGATACTTGCCATCATCATGAATCATTTATGCTATTATAGCGACATCGAATACCCTCGTTGCACCAATTCCAATGTTCTCAAGTCAGAATCTGATTGTGGAAGTACTTCTTGGGCATTTGCACTGTTCATTGCGTGGAATTTGCTCAGCATGGTAAGCTATTGTAGAATAGTTTCGCTGTCAAATTCTGATTAACTATACCTAGTATATCTTCGTCAACATGTTTACTGGTTTGCCAGATGATTCTATTATCAAGCACTCTCTCACGATAACATATAGGTGTCGTCGTGGAAAGTTTTTCTTATGTATTCCAGTCTTCCGAGGGTGGTGCCAGATCGATTACCCGGGAGCAGATGCGGGCGTTCAAGAAAGTCTGGGCCGAATACGCAGACCCCAAAACTGGCCATCTCCTTCAAAATCAGTTTGGATGCTTCTTTTCGGTATGTTCCTTGTTGCAAGTTATCTGACATGACTCCTTAATGTGGAGGCAGCGGTTAACAGGGGTGTTTGAAGTTCGTATCTATCCCATTGAACAGAGTATCTCCAGCATTCTTTCAACATGCATGGTAAATGAGCATTCGAAGAGTCTTGGAGTCGTGAAAGAAGTAGATATACGGAAACTCAAGAAAATTTTGAACAAGATTGATACAGTAAAGATTAGAAAACGCAAAGCCATTTATAGCCGACTATACCATGAAGCATGTATATCGCACCAAGGGGAAGGAATATCCTTCACTGGGATGCTTCTTTTACTTGCTCACCATAAACTCATCATTGATGCTGAAGCACTCATGTCTGTCTATTTTTCTTATCCTTGAAATGAACGTTGACGCTCTACAGCCTAAAAGATTTGGTTGTTCGTACAGAGACAAACCAACTTGTTACTGATCTGGTCAATCTTGACCGAGTCAAGTCATTGCTTGAGGCTTATACTGTGAGGCGAAGATACCTGGCAATGAGGGAACAGTTGACAAGGAGTGAGTTATCTCTTTCTACTGACAAAAATTTGTTTAATATAATATATCACAGGTACGGAAATCCCTTCTATCATTGTGGACGTTATGCCAGGTACACCCCCCCAATCAAGTAGAGATATCTCCAGTGCCCTTTATGATTCAGCGCCCAACTCAGCGAATAGCACTCCGTCAGTGAACCGTCGGTACAGCACTGCTCCAGATGTATCATTTGCTCTGGAGGATGCGCCCAGGCTCTATAGGAGTCCCCGCAGAACAAGCGATTTTAGCATGTTATCTGCAGATCTTGGTTATCGCTCACCGTGAGTCTCTTGTGATCAAAAATTATATTTTCGCTCACAAATATTTTCAGACGCACTTCTTTCGTTGATGATGATCCTCAGGTGGTCTTGTCATCGATTAATAGGTCGTTGTGGGGAGGTATGTTATCGCATGCGATGATTGAGGTCAGCTGAAATAGCTCTCTTCTAGAACTCATGCAAGAAGCGACCGAGGAGGAAGAGCGACGGTCTTGATAGACTTAACAGATACCCGAAGACAAAAGCTAACGTTCAGTTGACATACGCCCATGGACGGTTTTCAGGACATTAGGACATATTATCACCTATCTTACCCCTTTTGTACAGTATAGCTGTGTGATGGTTTGCCACTCTAGTTACTATACGCATGCCTTGTATATGTTACCCTTGCACAATGCTCTTGGACCTTAGAGGACGTACATATTGTGTAGCTACGTAGGATAACGACAGTGGAGCAAGTGGCCAGATACACCATAAGGACCAAGCAAAAAACGTAGCCAAAATCGAAACAGGTACAGCGGATGCAGGTAGACCAAGGGATTAGCCACGCCTTTGACGGGGCCGCCAGACACCTTCCTTTTTCCCTACTACCTGAAATCCATCTTCGTCCTTCACAGACTCTTCCTTTTTGGGGGGCTGGGACACTGGAGCGCCGTGACTAGTAGCAGGAACCGTCTGCTGTTGTTTAGCTTCTTCACGTGCGCGCCATCCTCCGCCAGCAGTTCCAGAACCGATCTTGAATTTAGGTCCTGCAGTTACACCGGGAGCCGGACTCTCGGAACGGGATGGAGGACCAGGTGGGGCTTGTGTGCTCGATCTTCTCCATGTTTCTGCTCCTCCATTTGCAGGCGTTGTGACAGACGAACCAAGTAACGGCTTCCGCTGGGATACTCTCTCGTTAGCTCGTTGTTGCCTGCGCAATTCTGCTTCCTCTTCTCGCTGTTGCCTGAGGAGAGATTCTTGGAGTGCTGCTGCACGCTCTGCTTCGCGTTGTTTCCGAAGAGTAGCCGCCTTTTCTTGTTCTATGCGTTTGACTTCTTCTTCCGCACGCCGGTGCTCTTCTTCTTCTTGGCGTTTTCGTTCCTCTTCCTCTCTCCTTTCTGGTGTTAAATCTAGCAATCAGTATTCATTCATCTCAATGTAATCAATAGCACAAACCTTCCTCTAATCGCCTTTCCTCCTCATCCTTCTCCCTTCTGCGCCTTTCCTCTTCTTCCTTGCGACGCTTCTCCTCCTCCCAAGCCTTGAGAACAACTTTCTTCCTCTTCTCCTTCTCCTCCTCTATCTTCTTGTGGAATGCTTCCTTCTTCTTGGCAAACTCCTCACCTTTCTTTGCGAGCAAAGCTTCCTTGCGGGCGTAGTAGTCATCCTTGATACGAACAAGACGAGCTTTGGCTGCAACATCCTCTAGATGCGCTTGTCTAGAGGTCTCTTTTCGCGCCTTCTGAATAGCAACAAACGTTTCACGATCAATTTCTTGCTGACGTTCATAATCTTGTGCGAGAAGTGGTCGCTCCTCCTTACGATATGCGCGCTCGATGTGGTCAATGCGTTTGGAAACGACGCGAAGACGCTCGTTCATTTCCTTCTTTTCCTTTTCCAGTTGTGCCACCTGAATAGTGATTAGACCTTCTGTGTCATAATTCTCGAGTTTCTGTGATAACCTCGATTATGAGATTTGGTCTTTATGTAGGTTGTGAAGCCTACTCACATCAACATCATTGGCTTTGAGAATACCCTTCTCAACCAAGCTTTGAGCGTACTTTTTGGCTTCGTCGATTTTTATTGACTCAATTTCCCTCCTGGCTCGCTCATGTTCTTTCCGTCTAAGCTCCTCCCTCCTGCGTCGTTCCTCTTCTTCCTTTTCTCGTCTACTGATTTCAGCTCTTCTGCTAGACTCCTCTTTTTCCTTCTTCACGCTGAGCTCGCTCAACAACTCTCTCCTCCGAGCGACCAAAGCACGTCTCACACGCAAAGCTTTCCTTTCTATTTCAACGGCAGCAACCAAAAGCTTGAATTTCTCTATTTGCTCTTCACGTGAGAGTAAATGTGTGGTCCTTGGTTCGATGACTTCCAAAGACTTGTGCAGACAGATAGCAATCTTGCTTAGTCGCGTGCGGACAATTTCTGAGATATTGGGTTGCACAAAGCCCTCGCTTGATGTGCTTGTAGAAGCCTCCGATATCGTGAATTGTTCGTCTGTGGAGGTGAAGGGGTCATCCACAAAGGTGATACTTCCATCTTTATGATCGACGCGAATATTTAGCTCCCTCCGTCTTGCACATCCCATGATATATGATTCCATCTGTTCCTCGTCGAAAGCGCCCTCGATACCTGCGTCTTTTAATGGGCGAACGAATAAGAGAAGATTGCTGATTCTGATCGATGAATACACCTGGGAAAGCTGTAGGAATAAACGTGACAGAAGAGCTCGTTGGAGGAGGGGTAAATAAGGTGCATATGCTTCATCGGCTGAGAGTTTTTGTAGGAGAGGGGCAATAGAAGAGCACAGAGTAAGTGGATCAAATGTAACTTCAAGTATATTATACAATGATTTGATTGTCTCGGGTGAAAGCTTCAATACATCCCGAGATAGCTAACCCAGCATCAAAGCAATGAATAGCGCCATAAAGTTGGGGGCTTACCGCATCCTTGAGAAGACCGAAACGTGAAGGCATCTTGGATAGTCCAAGCAATGCAGTGAGTCGGGCATGCTTGCCTTTGAGTTCTTCGGGATCTTCAATTTGTGCGCCAACCGGGACTGCAAGTGCACTGACAAGAACCTGGCCAGCAAGACGGCTGAGTTCTCCATCTGATTTGCCACCAATGGATACAATCAGAGCGTAATATTTGCCCCAAGCAGCAGCATGATATAGGGCATTCCCACTCATTAAGAAGATCTTGGTGAGTTTTTCATAGTAATTTGCCATCATCGCTGGTCGTGGTGCTTTTTTGGCCATCGTGAGTAGGTTGTGGACATCTTCTACAGACCGAAATGCTTCTTGCCATAATTCTAGTTCAACAGATGTATTGAGTTGTGCGAATCGGGTATCAAGGTGGTGCTGTAAGGTGTCCGGATCCGACAAGTTGATAGCATGTGGCTGATTTGGATATTTTGCAACGTTTGTCAGATGTAACCGTAGAGTCTCACACAACCGACGGAACTCTACTTTTCTGTTATACTTGAGGCAAAATTTGAATGCTTGTTGTGCAATTTGCTACAATGAATCAGGGTACGCCTTTTTATCAGAATAAGTCGAACGCACTTGGTAGATGGCTTCCAGACGAGCATTGTTTTTTAGTGTCTCTAACGAAGTCCGATAACTCTCCCACAAGAACTTGAGCCATGGAGTAACGAGCGCGCGGTCAGTGCGGTCCTTATTTTGATCGCCACTAACAGCACCCAAGAGAATGCTTTCTGGTGTCTCACTAGCTTCGAGATCGTCGACGTCAACTGCAGACTTTACAGCAGCCTTCTCCTGTGCCTCTCGCACCTTCGCATCAGCCAACAATACAAACCGAGTAATCACAGCTTCTATGCTTTGAACGTTAGTATTCTGTGCGATATTCTTGTATTGCACAAGTCCCTCTTTTGCGGTCCTACCCTTGCGCATCTCGACGCAGAGTTCGATGAAACGATTCATAATTGGCTCCAAGGAAGTTAGTGGATTCAGCTTGAAGCGTTTGGACGAGAACATCTCCAATAGTGACTGAAGCGCTGCATGAGTCTGACCGACAGATACGAGGCCTTCTGCCTGTTTAAGGACCGTCTCAGGTTTTGATATGGGCGCCATGGTGATACTGGCGCGGGAGTGAGTGTAGCATTCAAATACCTTGTGAGAAATATATTGCTCACATTACGAGTGGATATTGAACACGCAAGTTGCCTACCAGTCACTGATCACTGGAGATTACAGTACAGCAGCCAACACAAAAAATTTAATTCACTTTAGGGCTGGTCCTTAATCTAATCACGTGCAGCCTCCCTCGTCTCACTTAGTCCGCAGGATTTACAGCCAAAAAAGCGTGCGACCCGGTCAGGTGATGTCAGGTGACGGCGTTGTGATTTACCAGGGCGTGGGAGTGGGAACCGAGACTAGTGCCGAGGCCCCCTGGGCAGCCGTGGGCAGCCGCGCAGTGCCGAGCCAGGGCCGTGATGCCATCAATTGATCGATCGATCATGATCGGCTGGCTGCATGGTGTACTGTGGGAGGGGAACCCTCCCTTCCCAACGCTTCGCTTTTCATGTAGACCTTATATCCCACATCAAAGTAGATGAATATAGTATATATTTTTAATGCTGATATAATTTACTGGCATCCACACTGTAAGATAATATATAAAAATGCAAAAAAAAAAACCCAAAAAACCGGTGAGGAGAGGAGAAAAAGAGAGAAAAAGAGAAGTAAGGGGGGGTGGGGGGGGGTGGAATAAGAGGAAGGGGCAAGGCTACAGCCCCTTGCACTCATGTTCCTCTGGGGTCCCATTGCGAGAGGCTCGCTGTCGTCCATTCCGTTGACGGATTGCTTTCAATAGCTCGCGCACTTGGGGTGCCTGTGGGTAGGTGGCCAGGAAGGCCTGTTCGTCATGGTGGTACCTGGGGGTAAGAACTTTCAAGAGGAGACAGAGAAGAGAAAGGAAGAGGTACGTACCTTGCAAATTCACGAGCAATCAACTCCCGTGTTGATCGCTTTGCACCTGTCACCGAACGCATGTCCTTTGTGTACCATTCACAGGGCCAATCCTTGAGCCCCAGCACACCAGTCGTAGGATCCCCCTCCCCATTGCTGAACAGCACGTCGCCAGGTGTCAGGACCTCGGCCAAGGTCAGGGATTGTGGCAGCGTGGAGCGGCAGTCGTAGTGATGGTCGAGATGAGGTTTCTTCTGTTGGACCTTGCGTGGTTGAAATGGTGGGCTCGGGTATGGCGCGAGGCATGGAGCTGGTGGTAGCTTGAATGTGTAATACTGGTGAGTGGTGGTTCAAGCTAGAAGACTTGATGGCGTCCAAAAGGGACTCATGGAGAGCCCTGAACTCGCTTACCATCACCAACTGGCGCAGCTGGTGATCGCCCATAAAGCTCATATGAGCTTCATTCTGAATGGGACACAATGCATCAGTGTGCCCAGTTTCATAGCTTTGTAACTAATCCACGAGGTATTTCATTAACGTATCCACCTTTTTAGGTCCCAGTCAGATCACGCCGATGGCAGAAGAAATAATTCGGCTACTCACATGTTCACCCACTGCCCAGCCTCCCCACCAGCGAATCCTACTCAAAGACCAACGCTTTCCAAATCGGGCGTGCATGAAGCGATACTGGGCTCCCCCCCACCGAAAGCAGTGCATTGAATAGTGTCTAGTAAGACCGGCGGCAGCACTGAATTCGTTCAACAGGTCTTGAATCTTATCGTGCATCATTGACCACTTCGGATAGGGAATACCATTGGAGGAGAAGTAAGGGAAGACGTAGTCATCAGCTTCCAGAGGACGCCCGAGGGTTGATTGGAAGTAGCTTAACCAGGCCAGAAGGTGCGTGTACATGTCGAGCGCAGGTACGTCTTGGAGATAAATGTGGTATATATTACCTAGCAAGGGCAATGAGACCAGCACCGGCAATCGTTACTAGGGTAAGGGGGTAATCATCACACTCACTTGGTATGTTTCCATCAGTATTGACTGCTCGCTGCCATCCCTTTCGATTTTTCAAGTGTACCTTGAAATACTTGAGGTTGTGGGGCGGTGGACTGATGCAGTTGCGCTCGATATGGCACATTTGCAAAGCACATAATTCAAAATTTCTGGTAAGACATTCTCTATGAGATTCCGGCACTGAAAATACTAGTTTCAGATGTCGTGCATACCCGGTCCATAAGTTAAACCCAGCTGACATAAATCCTCGCATCAGAACATGTTTCGTTCTACTTCCACCCACTCCAAATCCGTCATTTACAGTACCTGGTAAGCTCAGATCTTCAATTGGCGATTGTTGTACTGACCAAGTCATTATTTGACTTAGTTCTTCCAGTGTGATCGCCTCAGCGTGGTGTCAAGTTGCTTCTGATCCCTGTGCGTGTGCTTTCATTTTGATGATTTTGACCATGCCCATGACAAGTGGGGAGCGTGCAGGGCAGCCTTTCACAATGCCACTCTCCTCATCATACTGATACTGGCCAGAGTAGCGGCCGCCTTCCCTGTCAAGCACAGTAAGTACTACTGCCTCCTGGATTAGCTCACACTCACATAGTATCCCAATAATCACAGAACGCCGCCTGTATTCCCTCAGCAGTGCTCTTTCCACACGAAGTTTCGTCCTTCAAGCACTTGTCGACCAGAAACATCTCAAGAGCCTCGGCCGAATGTCGATTAGGGCGGTCGAATGCACACTCCAATAGGTGTGTATTGAAGCCATCGCTAGTCTCGCTCTCGTCCTTCATATGATGCTCAGCAATGCATGCCCTGAGAAACTCCTTGCCCTGTCTGAGATACCGAGAATAGTTTTCACGGGTGCATTTAGATTTCCCGTATTCTTCTCTATTACGATTGCTAATCTTCTTCAATGTCACCAGGCTTGTTGCTGAAGAGGCCACGCTCTTGGTTCTTTGCTGGACAGACTTGTGAGGGCTTCCTTACTTTTATCTTCATGTTCTTCAATGTTGAAGTTACTATAGGTGTGTTGAATAACCGGTTAGTACATGTGTCTCACAATTCAACTCTTATTTTTTATGCAGAGTACCTTATTCAAGCGTTTTACTATAGATACTACTTGTTTTACACTATCATTTTATTCAAGAGTAACAGTAGTTCAATTTAAAATACTATTGATCTTAAAAATACAGTGAAAAAGTAAATTGTAGCTAGTGGTGATGAGATGAAGTGGACGTCACCACTGTGGATTGTGAAGTGCCGGGCACAGAAATCAGTTCATGATGTAGATAAGTGGCTGAACACTGAACTCATGTCATGGTCTGGCTGCAGGGAACTCTGAGTGTGCTGCAGTGGGGTGGTGGGGAGGGGGGGAATTGAACGAGCCTCAGAATCGAGGCGGGATTTCTCTTGTCATGTAAATGGTGATCACTGTTTGCATAGCCGCGTTAGCTCATGTAGACCTGGAGGGTGTAGGATACTATTAACGTCCTCCCATCGGAGAAGTGACTGTTCCTGTAGTAGTATTTACAGGCAAGGAGAGGACTATACCGTTCATTCACTTCTTCTAGTGACGAAGAAGGGCAGAGCATGTGTCGTTCATTAGTTTATTTTGAACCAGATGGTGCTATCCATCAGGATACGGCTTTGAGGTGAGTGCGCTGGTGGTGGGAAGTGATTCTGGCAGTGCGAAGCAGTTCCCCATCATGTCCTTGCTGCATGGTCTTCTGGGTGAGGGTGGTGCCCACGCCCTTGCAGGCTGACCTGGATTATAGTGTAGTGGATTAGTTTGGGGACAGATTAGGTTGTACACTTTCAATAGCCCAGAAACTCCTGTGATCGTCACAGATTGCTGGGATAGGAGGGGGCACCATGGTCTTGGGGATATGAGGATCTACGGATGGAATAAAATTATTAGTACAATGAACATTCATGGGGGAGTGTTACATACCTTGTTCTTGAATATTTGAACCCCCGTTGTTGGAAGCGGTGTGGCAGGCAAGTAGGACTAGGTGCAGCCGGTAGTAACAGCATCTGGAAGTTGTTTGGTTGTGTCCCTGTTAGCCAAACAACACCGATCGGGGAAGGTAGTGGTGGTGAGATCAATTATGGGAGTTCTCAATGGGTTCATGGCTGTAAATCAAACAGAAATAAGTAGAATAAGTACTAGGACTAAGTAGTGTTGAGAAGACTGGCTCCCAGAGGGAGTTGCCCAGTCCGGAACACCTGCGCAGAGTGCTAGGCTAATCCCTAGGGGAAGCTAGTAGCTAGGGAGCTAACTTACTGGTTAGGTAGTTGCTAGTGCTACTGCTAGAAGCTCTGTAAGAACTTGTATTGCTAGGACGCTAAATGGTCCTCTTTTATACTGTACAGAAGTATGCGCATGGACCAATATTCTACACGTGTTTCTACCTGGGGTAGCTGTGCATGATGTCATGCTGATATTCATAGAATATCTGCAGTCTATCTCCAGGGAGTCCATGGCTGGACTGAGAACATGAGGTTAGATGAAACTATTAATAACTATCTATGGTCTGATACTTTAGTGCCTTATGGGCAGCTATTCTAACAAGTAGTATATGACTGGTAAACTCACCTGCAGGTGGCTTGATTTACAGGTTGATTTACAGGTTGATTTACAGAATACCATGATGTCTAGCATGCTGACAGTAGCAACAGCCTGCCAAGGTCTGGCCATACTATTTCAGGTACTGCTAGTGCACACACAGGACTAGTTACTTTAGTCATTTATTATGTACTTGTTCTCTCTCAGTGAAGTTTAAACTGTTCAATTACATTAAATATTTTTATTATTGACACTAGGCTATCTACTCTTTACAAGGGTACACACCAGCCATGAGGGAGGGGAGGGGAAATCAGTATCTATCTGAGCAGGAAACTGTTAGAATAGCTGCCCATAAGGCACTAAAGTGTCAGACCATAGATAGTTAATTATAGTTCAATCTAGAATAGCTAGCCATGTGTTGTCCATCCATCCATGGACTCCCTGGAGATAGATTGCAGATGTCCTAAGAATATCCCAGTGACATCATGTGCAGCAATGCACAGTTACCCCAGGTAGAAACACATGTAGAATATTTGTTACGCCCTCCAGACCTTTAGCGCTAAAGGTTCAACCCCTAAGCGCCCCTAACCCCTATTTTCGACGTTTCGACGTCCTTTTGTTTACCTTTGTTTATCCATATG
>KZ302137.1:0-44247 GCA_002554575.1 Amanita thiersii Skay4041 | reverse complement strand
CAGGCATATCTTTATCTTATCTAAGCAGTGGTCACCTTGCCATTGCCGCTTCCCTCGAGAGTCCTATACTTGGTCTTCGGCTTACTGCCTGAGCACTGAGATAGACATCTCTTACAGCAATGGATATTAAAATGAAACAACCTTCAAAAAAACTAGACAACAAATACTACAGACCATTTGTAGTAAAAAAGAAGGTCGGTAACTCTGCGTACCAATTGGAAATACCCTCCAATTGGAGAATACACAACGTCTTTAATGAATCCAAACTCAAACCATATACTGAACTGACAACACCTGGACAAAAAACCCACGGACACCCCCTCCCAGAGATAGTAGGTGATCAAGAGGAGTATGAGGTGGAAGAACTCCTGGATAGCAGAGTGAGACGTGGAGGAAGATTACAATACTTGGTAAAGTGGAAAGGATACCCAGTCGAAGAAAGCACCTGGGAACCAGCCAATAACATGAAACACACTCAAGAGAAGGTCAAGTCCTTCCATGAGCACCACCCAGCGGCACCCAGACTGATAGCGCTCCGAAACTTTGACTTTAAATGCTACGAGAACTACACCAAACCACGAATGCCAAGGAAATTGTTTGGATGGGAAGATGGGAAGTTTGAGAAGGAATATCTAGAGAAGCTGGAGAGAAATTGGAAGGTATGGAAAGGTGCGAGAGCAGTAGCAAACTCTTTGTGATTGCGTGGACGCAATCCTTAGAGGGGGGGTGATGTTACAATTCTTTCATTACGATTCTTTCTTCTTCTTATCCTTTTCCTTTCTTATCTTATCTTATCTCTTAACCATCTAATCATTTAAGCACCCCTCTTGATCTTCTTCATGCTTATCTCATTTTCCCTTTTCTTTTCTTTTCTTTTTCTTTTTCCTTTTCTCCCTTCAGGGATCTCAGCAGTTCGGGCAAGTTGGACTTCTTGGACATCTCAGACAACTCTGAGAGACCATGGGTTCGATTCACCTGTAAGCCATTCTTTTACTGTCACCTTTAGTTCATCATTTACCATTGTTTGTACTTTAACTCTTTGATTGTCTATCCCACTGTATAGCGTCGAGAGTTCAATCCCATTATTCTTCTTCCTTTCATCCTCTGGAGTGACGCCTGAGAGAGAGTCAGTCGGATCGCGGTTTAGGGTATTACAGTGAGCTCCTGACAATAACCACCACTTAGATAAGATAGAGATATGTCTGGTCACTAGGTAGAGTGATGTGCTCTAGGTAGCTTCACAGACAATGAGAGTGAAGTGAGAGTAAGAAAGATACTTGTATTGAAAGCCTAGAGAATCTTAGGCAAGGTAGCTATTGCTTATATACATAAAGCAGTAACTAAGAAGGATTAGAATAACCAGGTAAAACAAGTAAGAGATAAGAATAACTACTCCTGGTTGTAATATGAGTAAGAATGTTAATAAGATGATGACTAAGGGAACTTGGGGACCAGAGTACCCCAAGGTGGTAGTCAGAGTGTATGACTACAGATGAAACAACTGTCCAAGTCAGTAAGAAATCAGTATTCACATTTGGACAAACAGAGGTAAACAAGAAAGCGTCAAAACGTCGAAAATAGGGGCTGCATAGTGAAAGGGCACTTAGGGGTTGAACCTTGAGCGCTGAGGGTTGGAGGGTGTAACAGTAAGATAGTGAAGCGAAGAATGAGCATGGGATGCGGGAGCAGAAGTGAAAGTAAGCCTTACCACAGGTGCTTCTACCACTGCCCCCTATGTATGTGAATGTCTTACTTGCGGGTGTAGGAGTGTGCGAATTCGCTTTTTAGGGGGTCACCGAAGGCAGCTAACAAGATTCTAGGATAAGCAGACTTTTGTTCACCTTACAGTACCTTCTACTCTGAATACTGAAGATTACAAGCTAAACCCATTATATGTGCCTTATACAGGCTTGCGTATCGCAGCCTTCAAGATCACACCTGTGCATAGCGTCTTCGTTGCGCAAATTCAATCGAATCATTTGTTATTTCCTGTTAGATAGTTGTGATTAATACTGTAGATGACTACTACCATTGATCGTCCTCAGGGACATAAACCAAGACCAATGGGTAAATCGTGGGAAAACATTCATCAATCGGGCTTTCAACATATTTTTTTTTTCCATCAGCCGCCACGGTCAGATATTATTACAGGGCAACCTGACATCACTGCTGCGTTTCTGTGTAATAAAATAATACAAGACTGGTATCCACTATGTTTATTCCTATTTTTTTCCCTGCTGATGAATAGAGAATGAACTCACAGACCGCTGATTCATTGATGTGCGGAGAAATGCCGCCATGTGCTGCAATGTGCTCCCTTTTCCTTTTTTGATCGGTAATATCGAATTTCATGATTCTGATCCCTCTCATTCTTTCTCTCTTGGGCTCATGGGTAATTATTATCAGCAGCCGAATGGGTCTGTAACTCATTGTGCACGTTGAACCGCTTTCTTGTCGTTATAAGCCTCGCCTTCATCTCGGCATTAGTGACCAACCGAAGGGGAAAAAAAAAGGCCTTGGAAACCTGGTGGTGTGTGCTAGTGGAGCATCTGTCGGCGATTATCTCAATCTAGAACCCCCATCAACCGTAGCTAAAACTGTCAGGTCCGGACTCTTCAAGCTGAATCAAGCCCTTTTCAGTTACAGTCATGACGACTATGGAAAAATCGTACGCTACCTCGTTCGAAACCGCGGACGATGACGACAAGGAGCTTGTCGCATTGGGCTACAAGCCATCCTTTAAGCGAGAGTTCTCCAATTTGGCAACGGTACGGTCTCAAATCGGTATGGGCAGTGGTCCATTGAACCTCACAAAGCGCGCTTTTCACAGATAAGCTTTGCGTTCAGTATTATGGTGCGCACGTTCTGTGTCCCCAGAAGCTCTTTTTTAAAGCTAATGTGATTGTTCCCTGCAGGGCTTGTGTTCGAGTATCGCTACTACCTTCAATACTCCCCTGACTCTTGGCGGTCCTGCGACAGTCGTATGGTGCTGGATCCTTGGAAGTGTGATGTGCTTCACCCTCGGTGCGAGCATAGCGGAGATTGTTAGTGCTTATCCTACTTGTGGGGGTTTGTGAGTATCTGGCACATTTCGCACTATTCTAGTGCTCCGGGAATCGTTTGTACCGATAACCACCCCCCACAGATACACGGCATCAGCACAGCTGACACCAAAAAGGCATCGTGCAAGGGTGAGTACGAGAAATGAATCTGATGGGATAAAAACAGCACCTAAACGACGTCATTGGTTTACTTCTTTTTCTTCCCCGCATAGGTCGGATGGTTAGTCGGCTGGCTCAATATCTTAGGTAACGTTCTTTTTTTTCCCTCCCCCACATCCACCGACGCCGCCACTGATGTGAGTTCAGGGCAAATTGCTGGTATCTCATCCACGGAGTTCGGTCTTTCCGTCATGATATGGGCTGCTGTCAGTATCGGAAAGGTAATGATGTCCGATGTACTTTTTTTTTTTTGCAATGCATCGTGGATTTACCTTTAGGTGGTTAGGACGGCCAATTTGAGATCACTGAGGGGAAAGTAGTCGGGTTGTTTGCAGCCCTCCTCGTATTCCATGGTATTCTCGTGCGTCCGTCTCTTGTTGGCCTTGTGGAGGTATCAAACTCATTATATACGGCTATCATTATGTCAATCAGAACTCTTTTGCGACAAAGTACCTTGCACGATTCACGAAAGGATTTGTCTTTGTGAACCTGGGAACGACCTTTAGTACGGCATTTGCTTCGTGTTTGCACGTTGGGCTCTTCTAATAATTTCTTATCTTGCGGCTAGTTATCATCATTGTACTCCTAGCAACAACTCCGCGCGATGAAATGCACCCCGCCAAGTACGTATTTGGCTCTGATGGGCTGGTTAACCAGACTGGTGGCTGGAACTCTGGCCTGGCGTTTCTTTTTGGGCTGTTATCTGTCCAATGGACTGTAAGTCTTCTAATGGATCCCCTTTGTGCGGTTTTTGATAATAATGCCGCCATTCCTTGTGTTATAGATGACAGTATGTAATACGTCCAAATCTGCTATTACGTGTTCTAATGCATCGATCGATAGGATTATGACGCAACGGCACATATTTCGTAAGCGCGCTGTCTTTATTCTCCTGCTTTAAAATTCTAATCCACGTTTTGTTATAGCGAGGAAGTGAAACGGGCTGCCTATGCAGGTAAGCTCTTACGTTTTGTTTGAGTGCTCGGATTTTAATTCACTATATGTGTTTAGCGCCTTCCGCCATCTTTATCGCTGGTCAGTATTTAATTAAAGCAACAGATGAAATCATACATTACTTAACTGCAAACCGTTCCAGTGATTGGTACAGGCTTGATTGGCTGGCTTTTCAATATTGTTCTAATTCTATGCTCTGGTCCACTGTAAGTGTCATGTCCTCGAGACGGAAATCAAGGTGCTAAAACACCTTTAGCGATGATCTTCCTGGGTCCTCTGGTTCTGCAGTGCTTCAGGTACGACGGAGATATACTCTAAGATAGCTTAATTTTCTAATACACGCCTAGATTATGACACTCCGAATGGGTAAAGCCGGTGCACTTGTCCTTTGGGTGAGCTTTATGAAAAAAAAGGGTTTAAGGCTTTCTCAAGTCTAAATCACATGTTAGGTGTTCGTGTGTGCGACGGCCTTCTTCGTTGTACAGACAGCTCTGCAAGCTGCTTCGAGGACGATCTATGCATTCAGTCGAGATCACGGTAAGCACCAATGCTTTGATCATGTGGATCCCCTCTTATTTCTGTTTGGCAATTTCGCCAAACTCCACCTACCCTAGGTCTCCCCGATGCTGGCTACTTTGGCAAGAACACAAAGTGGACTAAGACGCCGTTACGAGCAGTCTGGCTAACTACCATTGTCAGCATTCTCCCTGGTCTGCTGGATCTTGCCAGTCCAATTGCCGCCAATGCCATCTTCTCGCTGACTGCCATGGCCCTTGATCTCAGCTACATCATCCCTATCTTCCTAAGAAGGGTATTTCATAGCCATCCAGATGTCCTTTTCAAACCAGGTCCATTTTACATGGGAGATGGCCTTCTCGGCTTATTGGCGAATACGATGTGCATTTCCTGGACACTTTTCATTTGTGTCATTTTCTCAATACCAACGATTCTACCTGTTACACCTCAAAATATGAATTATGCTTCTGTGAGCTCTTGTGTTCTGCACCTCTTGAAAGCGTGAGCTCAACTGTTTTTCATATCAAGGTTATCACCGGTGGAGTAACTATACTTGCATTGTACGTCAAAAAGTTGTTTCTCGAATTGAGAATCCCGTCTTGGCCGCTTACTGATTGCTCTGCTTGCACAGCCTATGGTACATTCTTGGCGCACACCGCCATTACCATGGACCCCAATCCAACTTGCACGAGGATAATGGTTCTGACCGTCAAATTCAGAGCTCAGAAAAAGATACTGATGAAAAGGTGTATGCCTGAACGATAGGGTTCCTTTCCAAGGGAAGGAACCTGCTGTTGTGATAATCCCCGCTGCCTCACGTTCGAGTCATTCAACCCCACGTAACGACAATTCAATAGGGGGGTGTTCATGCTCAACCAAGGCATTTGAAAAAAGAAAAGTCGTTGTTTTCATATCTGCGGGGATAACATACGTAGCTACACGCAGTCTTCTGTCATTTTTTATTTTTTACAATGTATTAGATGGTCGTTGTAGCGGACATATGCACACACGGAGACTTGATTTAAACACTATTTTTCATTCAGTTTTTGGTTTGTGACGGAGCGCCCGGGAGATGTATCTGCCTTGCCAGCAGGCACCCGTGAAATTTCACATGCACACTATTGGGTAGGACTGCTTGCCACGAGATTGTGACGCACAGCCCACACGAGCACCTACCAACACCACCATGCACGGCGAATTGAGGTCAATCACTTTGTACGTTTTCTTTGGATGAAATCCGCAACCGGCTATGACCATCGTTAGATTCCGTCTCGACTTTTTTTTTCGTTCAAATTACGTGATGAGTTTCTGTCCCCCGAAGTGACCATCGTGACCATCGCGTTAGCAAGTCCGAGCCATCCCCCCCCCCCCTTCCCGTATTTACTTCACTCCACAATGACCGCAAAAAGTGCTCATGAAAATGAGAAATTGGGTCCGTTTTAAATTTCCGAATGCCTATTTCACGTTGTAAAGGGAAAGCATCTAGAAGGTGGGTACCCAGTGGTGCCTTTGGTGGATAAGTATTGTATGTACTGTATGTACCAAATTTGCGTGTCTCTCTCCATTTGCCAGCTGTCATGTGAAAAGGGGAGGGAGACGGTACGTTGCCCACTCTTTTCAGCGCGAAACCTTGGGTGTGGGGGGAGGGAGGGGGGTTGGTGTCTAGCCTCTCCCCCCCCCTCCCCTTCAGGCTCCACGTAACTGCTGACATAAATCGATTGGAGAGGGATGATGAACAACCAAACCTGAAAAACAACAGACCGTGAACACCGTATTGGCTTTATTTGTTCAGTTACACAAGTTGTATTGCAATTTGCTTTCAGATTCCGGTCCCTTTTGGCACAAAGAGATTATCATCATCATGAAATTCGTTTTTGGTGTTTTTTTCTTTTCCATTCTGATGGTCTATTATCCCATTCCCATCACTGAATCACTCACAACGAGGCATGTGGGAGGATTTCCTGGGCTTCGGCACGAGGAGATGATAGCAAGGGCCCCAGCGTGGCTGGCCCGCGGTGAGTTTAAACTTGGGATCAAAAAAAAAAAAAACGTGGAGCCTGAGAGCGAGGTATGAACGGACTCGGACGTACGGAGGTGGGCAAGGAGGAAAACTGGGGATTGTAATAATTGTAACAAGTTACTTGTCAATTGGAACATTGGCGGCTGTCCCAACGGGTACGACCAGAGTGGCTGGGAAAATAACAAGTGAATTAGTTACACAAATTTTGACAAGAGTCTAGAAAAATGGGACGCCACATGTTTCTAAATTAAACTTGTTTAAATTGGCCTGTCGGTGTCTTTTGGTAGCCATCAGCTCAGGGTTGTATTGGCCTGAGGTTTGTTTGACCCCCCTTGGGTCACCCCCCCCCCTTTCCCTCCTGTTTCTCGAAAGCTTCCATTGCCATTCTTGTACGAACCTGCAATGTCCGGCGGCTGTCCTCGAAGATATCCCCCCACATCCCCTAGGCTTAGTGTATCTCGTCCGAGTCCGGTATCCTTCATCACGACCCAGTCCTAGGACATCGATTAAGTTCGTGAATGTTCCGATGCGCATATGCTTCAGTGTCGCTACGAGCGTTTGAGACTATTTACCGGCCGAGAGACCTTATGGGATATGCGTATCAAAAATGCTGTTCAACGTTATCGTGGGCAGGTCAGATACGAATCGAGCAGCTTTCCTCCCCCCGCCCAGTTTGTGTGTGGTAGTGGCCCAGATAGAGCCCATCAACGAGAGTTTGGGCTTGGCAACGTCACATTTGATCATCTGGCTCTATTGAATGAATGCGCTGCGCATATTGATGTCATGATAAATTGTTCATGCGACCATATGCATGTAGGTTGCTCGGTCAGCCCAGATGCTGCTATTGTAGTAGCAGAAGAAGCACATTGCTAGTCATGCCAATAAAGCAAATTACGGCGGTCTAGACAAAAGCAAGCCGGCCAACAACAACAACAACAACTGACGCGAGTTCACCCAATTGCTAACCGACGCCAAGCCAACCAAAGGGATTCACCGGGATATTTTTGACCAAAACTCCTTGGCATCGTGATTCATAATCGATATCATCTGCACACGTTCATCCTTTTACTCGAGGCCATTTGTGAGATGCCTTGGATAATGGAACGCCACACAAATAAACGATCCGTTATCGTCTTTAGGAAAGGTCGAAATCGTTAGTAAGTCTTGGCGCGCTTGGCTGACGCTAGTGGCATCCAATAGTCTGCACTTGGCGTAACACCCATTGTAATAACACAATTCTCGTCGCCGCAGCTCAACAGCATATCAATCTTAAAATCTTCTAGTGCTCCTTCTAGTGCTACCAAGCCAACGTCGGGCAGAAGGCTTACTTCCTTAGCAAGGTTATCAGTTCTCCCGCAAGTTAACTCGGGCTTTCAACCACATTGACAAGACTTGGCGTTGGGTACTCCTGCTGTCAAACATGCTAAGAGCATATTGCCTTCATGCCTCATCTCGTCCCCAACCTCTATTAATTTCTGGGCAATCTTGGCACGGTTATTTTAGCTCTATTTCTCGACGTGCTAGCAACAGTTTCGTAATCACTGGCATCAACTGTGCAATTACCGGCTTGATTAACAACACTCTAGGCAGCATGGTCCAAACGTTCGCTTGTGTAGCTTATGTGTTTTAGAATCCTGACTCATACAGAGGGGTGTACCGTACCAGTATGCACTATCAGCGATTAGTCAATGCCCCTGTCTCTTTTTTTTTGTTGTTGTTGTCAATCCATCGAGGTCCCATCTGACCTACGCCTGACTGGACATAGCCACTGCAGATCAATCGCTACGGGCAGGGTTGAACCCATTTCAGTCCCGCTTCCTAGACATTCCGCCCTTCCGCTGCGCTACTCGAGTAGATTAAGTCCTCTTTAGGCCCATACTAGTACACGAAGAGACCGCTTTCTGTATTGCTGATCGATCTAGAGGACACGCGAGCAGAGGGGGGAGTTGGGAAGAAAAACGCTCAGTTTCAGTGCTTTCTTCACATGTGTGGGGTCAGATATGCTATATCTGTCCTAGTGCATATGTATGTATTTGTGTGTATGGAAAGAGGAGGGACGAGGGTGGGGGGGAGTGGGGAGTGGTATTCATATCTGTCGTTCTCTTTCCTTGTCAACGCACACTTCCCCCACACGCGCAATTCATATACAAACCAATTGGCATGGCAAGTCCAATTGATTCGTAAACCTACCTATCGTTTTAAAGACCGTGGCAGGGAAGCCTCACAAACGCCGAATTGATAATCTATTGGTTGATATCACCCAATCATATGCCACCTGGGTGTGGTGACGCTAATCCAATGCTGGAAATCTGGACTCCCCCCCCCCCCCGTATCAAACTCAATTCATTGCCATTTGCTTCTTTATATCTACTATCTCATAAATGACCTTCCCAAAGCAGTTGTGCAGTTCTGGTCTGACACCACAAGGACAGATGTCATTGGGATCATTTTGGGATGATCACTTGACCACGGTGGTTTCTCCCGCGAGACCGCTCACGGTGGCGCATATATTTTCATATTCCACCCATATCAGATGAGATGAACCCGTCATCTATGAGTATGTGTATCTGTTGAGGGAATTCTAGAAGATCAAGTTATACACGTCGTATTTGATCTTCCAGCTCCATCCCCACTTGTATCAATGTTTTTCATCCCAAATATCCATTCATGGACAGATTCGTGAAAAAAGCCAACTATCTGGGCCTGAATAATCCATGGGACAAAGTACACACTGAAAAGAAAAGGAATCTTTCTGATATCAATCCTTGATATATTATGAGGTCAGTGATTCTCGTCATGACCACTGTTGTCTCTAGAAACCATCTAAATTCAGGGTCTCGCCGGAAAAAGTCACCCAATACGTGGGGGCATATAATACAATTAAGGGTTAGATAGCGGCGAATACAATCTGCACCACCCCCCCAAACAAACGAAGTCAACAACATAAAGCCAAAAACAAAAAAGAAAACAAACAGAAGAAAAGGCGCCGAACCAACAACGAAACCCTGGGGGAAAGGGTACTAGCAAAAGGTCACAGTCCGTACCTGGTGAATTTTGGGGAGGGAGAGGGGGATTGTCCACTGCAAGCTTTTGTGATCGGGGAACATGGTTGAACAATCCCCGAGATGAAATATGTCCCACGTTCACGTCCCCTAGGTTTATTCGCTCCCGATAGCCCTGTGGCTGAGACGTCTCCCCTTCCCCTTCGCCACTTCGCCACTTCTCCACTCGTTGATATGACACACCTGTTCGATTTACAGGTACGTTATCAATGTCATGCATGCATACCCCGTTCGTTCTGGGGTTATGTATGATGCGGGAGAGGAAACCCAATTGGTTCCAGGCCCCAACCTGAGTATGTAAACGTTGTCATAAAGCCCTACGCTATCCCCAATTGGGTGTCAGTTGAGAGAAGTTCTCTTTTTCCCCCCCAGCGTAATAAACATTTAAAGAGGGGGGGGGGGTTGGAAAGGAAACTGTGGAGCGGGAGTGTTACATCACATGTTGCAGCGTGGTGATGGATTGCAGGTAACCACAATAGGAGTGATAACAAGAACTGCACACGAGACAGCCATAAGTAATCTATTGCGAAGAATGGTATAAAAAAAAAAGTTCTAGAAATAGAACACTGTGGTAGATTTTTTACTTGGACATATGCTTGTTAAAAAGTGTATCACCCGCTGTGAATGATTGACTGACAAGCTTTTGTTCCTCCCCCTTGGCTGGAAGTGGTAGTGTAAAAACACAAAGGTTGAGCTCTGTAATTGAGCGTTCATTCGTCTAGTGATGTTGGGGCTTAGTCACCTGCGTGCCTGGCTACAGTGTTGATGGGCGTCAGATTACAAGTACTATGCGGATCTTGTTTAAGCGCAAAGATATCTATATATTTATTTATATATACCATTTCGTCATACCTGGCGAACTGCTGCCCGTTCGTCCCGTTTTGTGTTTGTTTCTCGCAAAAGAATTAGTCTTATAAAGTCCTGTACTGACCATGTGTGTCCAACTGGTTCCGGAGCACATTTGGAGAGGTTATGACGCTAAGTTGTCAATTGAATAATAAGGGACATAGCAGGAGCATGCACCGAACTTTGTCTCAGAAAAAGCAAACACATGTTCCCAATAATAAACTGTAGAGGGTAATGCTATCTTGGGGGAAGGGGGAAGGGCAATCGAACCTTGGTAATGGCAGGGTGCCAGCAGGCATGAATGACTTTTTTTTTTTTTTTCCATTCATAGCTTCAAAACTTTTAGGTGTCCCAATCCAGTGGTCTAAGCGCGTGCGATTACCGCGCTATCATTGCTTAAGCTCATGACCTCCAAAAGAAAAACCCAAAAAACGGGCAAGTGGATCCTACCAAAGTAGACACTCTTCGGAATCATACCGGGAAAAAAGATGATGTATTTACACACATGGCTGAAGAAGGGGTTCACTTTTGTGTATTTTTGTGCCGTGCCAGTAGGACTTTGTCCTTTATAGGATTCACGGACGGGAACAAGAACACGTCCACCATTTTAAGATTTCAGTTCTTCACAAGACCGTGCGTTCTCTTTTTTTTTTTAAAAAAAAAAAAAAAATTACCGCCGCAAATAACGACAAGTCGTGATGGGGTGATAAACACACTATCAACCTAATAAGTAGTCTTGAACACTAAATGATAACGTCAGCGCAGTCAGGAGGGGCCACGCACGGCCTTCCCAATTCCCCAAATGCACAAAGTGAGCTCTTTTCGCCTCTCGTTTTGTACTGAACAAGGGTATGGATTACGGGCACAAGGGCACAATGTACAACTCTAGACCAGGACCGGCGTCCGTTGGCAAGTGAAATTGGGATTAGTTTGGAAGATGGGGGGGGGGGGGGTTAAATGCAAGGGGATGAAAAGCGGAGCGCGTGAAGACGATAAAACCCATCCAGCAATAATTCCATCTGGGGGCCTTTGGTCGAGTGGTGAAAAGGTCAGAAGGTACTGTCTGGCAGGGTAGATGAGATGCGATCCCAAGGACCCGAAACTGTTGACCCTCCCCCTTCCCCCCCCCCCTTGGGCTTGTTATGAAAAAACTATCGGACGACGCACCGAACGCTCTTTATGCTGTGCTCCGCGAAGCACCCGGTTACAACCAATGGCCAGCTGAGCAGAGCAGCTGAGCAATACCATACCCAAAAAAGTAATATATATTTTTTTTTCCTTTTTCCTTTTTTCGATTCTTTACTTCCGCTT
Organism: Amanita thiersii Skay4041; assembly: GCA_002554575.1. Classification (NCBI taxonomy): domain Eukaryota; kingdom Fungi; phylum Basidiomycota; class Agaricomycetes; order Agaricales; family Amanitaceae; genus Amanita; species Amanita thiersii. The sequence continues at coordinate 32,317 of KZ302137.1, read as the reverse complement.
CCTCCGTTTATGCAAATTAGTGAAAGTCTCCCTGATGATGGTGCGATGTTACCGTACGGTAACGAAAGGAGAGGTGGAAAAAAAAAATGACGCACATGCGTTTCGTGGTTGGTTGGTTGGTTGGGCTGAGCTGGGCTGGGCTTGGTCGTCCAACCCACACCCTTGCCTTGCCAAGTAAAAGCCACCCAAATCGCAAAAAGGCGCGCTTTTCCGTCATGTGTTTGCACGTATTATTTACTTCGCTTAACGCCAATCGAAATGGGAAAACTACAATCATTTGGATAATTATAGCATCCTTGTGCATTTGGGCAGAAAGAGCTATGTCATTAAAGCCCTGATCCGGAAACGGACCGGATAATTGCGAATTTCCCCAAAAAGGGGCATGTCAGCCAAAAGTGCTAGGCGAGAGGGTATTTTGTTCGTTTGGGTTGTTGTGTGTTAACGCGCGTCAACATGTTACATACATTCATGAAACCCGTGGGCAAAGGATGTGGACAAAGTAATCTTGTGGCTTCAAAAAATAGATATGACAGACAGATATGAAAAAAAAAAAAAGGTGCATTCTGTCACCTTGAATATTAACGGGCTCCAACGACTGAATTGTGATGGCCAGATAGGTAAAATGAAACAGAATGGAAAAGTAAACAGACTGCACTTATATATATATAATATATATCTGACACACGATCGTTTAAGAGTTTAAAATTTGAAAGCAAATCGTCACAATTGGTAATGGTGATAACAGCGAAAAAGAAAAGAGAAGAAAAAAAAAAAACAAAAAACAAAAATGCTGCGGCGCCTTACTGTAATTCCAGCTATCGCGTTAACTATAATCCAAAACCCACACACAAGCTAATATGACAGGTTGTAAAATGAAAGGTGTGGGGGGAGAAAGTGGAAGCGAGCAAGGTGGGGGGAGAGGCATTTTTGATTCCAAGTGAGGTAAACATTTCATTTCATTGTTCGTTTCTTTTTTTGGATTTGGTTAAACTGGCATATTCTATTCAATACAAGTAGGCAATCGTATACGTCTGTTAGAGTAGGCATTTAGTGGGGTGATGGAGAGGGAGAGGGAGAGGGAGAGGTATGAGAGGTGGCGGCGATCAGAAAAGGGGTTACGTACACGGACTCTTTGACATATCTCGTACTGTCCATCCCTCAATATATAAAAAAAAAAGAGAAAACCCCAACTGATGGGAATTCTCCAGGCTGATAAGTGGGGGCTGGGGGGCGACTTGCCATGACATGCATGACACGTCAAAACCGTTAACCTCGAGCGGCGATTCACAACGTACGTATTATCCTATTCAACTAAACACCATTGGGCCTGTGGAGATTCCGCAGTGTCGTGACAATACCGTCGTGCCATTGCATCATCATCAATGTAAAACGGAATGAGTAGGGAACCAAGAAAAAAATAAAAATAAATCACACAATCCACCGCACGATATACACACGATGATACTTAGTATAGTAGGTATGTAGAACTTATTACACACACATACACGCAACACACGCACACGACAGACACGCATTCACCAACTCATGGGGCCCAATCATCATTAATCATTCTTTTGTGCCTTTCTGCTTCGCCCCCTCCGTTCTGTCCGCGCCGGATATCCCGGTCTATCGGACATCATCACGACCCAATCCATCACCGGGGGGGATAATCAGAAGAAGCAAGGCCCAAAAAAATAAAAATGCTGTAGTATCCCTCTGTACATCTCTCCCTTGCAATCCTTCCCTTAGTGTGACGTTTTCCTTTAATCTACTACATAACCGTTATTCCGTTGATACCCTGTTGCCTGGGTGCCAGCACACGTTTGCATTGGATGAGCAATAGCATATAATGCTCATGCGCATGATACAAGAAACGAGGGGCGGGAAAGCCTAAAAAGAAGGGGAAGAGAGGGAAAAAAAGAAAATCAAAGAAAGAAGAGAGAAATAAAGGTAATTTTACCTGTAAAGTCAGGGTGGGTTAGGGTTTCGTGATACAAGGGTGTGGGAGTTTTGCAAATCAGAAAGATTCAAACTGTCGAATCCCTTTTCTATTGTACTGTACTGTATAGTATGCACCACACCAATAGTTTTCATACAGTACTGTAGTAGGGGTGGCGCTATAGACAAACATGCCCCACCCCAAGTGAGAAAGAAAAGGAAAGAAAAAAGCTAGAATGCCATCCACCCCTTCCCAAGTGCCCGTCTCCCCTGTGTGGTCGGAAAATCGAAAAAGGTCCAGGCTCAGGCCATACAGTTATAACATGACATGACAGCGAGTCACACATACACATGTACAAAAGGTACAGAGTAACATACTGTAAGGCCCCTCCCCCGATGTCAACATATGCGCATCCGCCCGGAAGCGGACAAAAAAAGGAGCAGCCAAAAATAAACCTTATCTTTTGAAAACCAATAAAAAAAATAATACAACACACTTGTTTCCTCCCCTTTAAGGCCGCAACGTACATTTACAATACTTGGAAAACTAACTCTACTCACGGTTCAGTAGGACATGTACATCCCCAGTTTCTGATACGGACAAACCGGCCTACCCAATGTACGTGCCATCCACATGTACACAGCTGGGGTGGCATGCGCCTGATACCCGCATCGCACCGCACTGCTTTCAAGTTGTATGACACACCCGCAACTGGGCACGCGCACCGGACGATCTCAATTTATCCAATAATCATCCGTAAAGGTTTTTATTTCCTATTGGACCGCTGACAGGCAGGGTGGAGAGAGGTGGAGCGGAGGGGAGCGGAGGCAGCGCACATGTGTGTGTGTGCAAACCTTTCGGGTCTTTACCAGCTGAGTACGTTCCATGACGGACGCTCGATCGACGCTCCCAAAAACTCCGTGCATTTCACCGGATGAACACCTGCCTGACCTTGGACAATGTTCAGAGAATGGATACTGTATCATGAGGCTCAACAAGCTTGCAGCATAATCTAGGCCCTTGGGCCCCTCCCCCCCAATCAATGGCATTCCCCGGTCTTTGAGTTCTCCCGGACGGGCCTTCCCCCTTTTTCCCACTCCCGCCGATCTGCAACTACAATGTACAGTAAACAATTCTCACCTATATGCATCCCACCAACGTTGCATCAACACCAATCCTGAATGCTTTGAAAGATAACGATTTGATGATGATTTATTATCACCTCTTATTTTATTGTATTTCTTTTTCGTTGGGGATTGATGGAATGGAATGGACAGGTGATCTCCGTTACTTCGTGTGGCATTGCCACTTGTATACATGTAACATCAATGTTGCATCGAAGTCCAAAACAAGCACTTGTGTGCTCGAAGAGAATTGAGAAATATAGCCTTAGTCCTACAGTACTGTAGGAGAATCGCACAATATAACAACAAATACACGACTTGAAATTTTTTTTTTTTTTTTTTTACTTTTTGTTTCAATAAGTCCCGATAGACCCGACTGACTGGCCGACTGGCCGACTCACCACCGCCTCGTGATAGAACGTGATATATGAACAGCCTGGAGATGAGCCACATATGAAGCTGTCCAGCCTGGGTTATATTATTATTATTGTTATTTATTATCGTTATCGTATAGTACCGATCCATGCAGACCCGGCCGTCGAAAACGCAACAACAGAATATATAAATTCACAATCTGTTGTTGAATATACAAAAAAAAAAAAAAAAGGAACAAAGGTAAGATGATATCACATGTAGTTTATACATCACAACACACACACACACACACACACACACACACACACACACACACACACACACACACACAGACTACTGCTTTGCTTGCTTGCTGCTCCAGTACCGCAGCAGCAGCAGCAACAACAACAACGTTAACAGTGGAGAGTGGAGTAGGAAAAGAGCCACCACACATCACACACTCACACACGAGTACCCTATATACAGTATCACCGGCGTATAGTGTGTTGCTGGCTTAAAAAAGCCAAGGCCAGTTCAACCAGCCCAGCTTATCGCAAAAAGGACACAAACAAAACCCAACTGGCATGTAGTTGCGCCGGAACTAAAGCTATAATAAAAATAAGAATATTTAAAAAATGTTTTCAAGGGAATGGCGTGAAATAATGAAATAAAGGAAAATATTGAAATACCAGTTTTTTCTCTCCTGTGGGTTGATTCAAATATTCAAAACTCGTCTCATATGCTCATTAATATATATATATATATTTTGGGAATTCGTTATTTCTATTTCTCTCTGAACCCAACTGTTGATACACACTGTCCGAGGGGTATGGTGGAAAAAATAAAAGTACTAAGGACGAAAGAACTTTTGCGAGCGTGTGTTTTCAGAAGAAGAAAAAGAGACAAAAATGCCCAAAAGAGAAACAAAAAAAAGGGTAAATAAATATATAATGGTAAGAAAGCTCGTTGTCGTTAACAGGGGGGGGGAAGGCGAAATCATGATGCATAAAAAGAATAAGGGTATTGTGCTGAGTCTGTAAGCAAGAGTATGTGTTGTATCGTCCGACAGGAGGAAGAGAGGAGAGGAGAGAAAAGGAAAAAGGGGAGAGGAGACTGGCGTGACAATGGGAATAAAAACTCTGCCTTTTTTGCAATCCCTAAATCTGAATGTTTCGAAGAAAAGGAATGAATGAATGCATGGAGCGCCATACAGGTATAAAAGAAAAAAAAGTGTGCATTGTTGTTGTTCAAATCCACCATAAAATGCATAAGTGTCGCGGGGGTATGAGAGGAGGAGCCGAAAAGAAGAGAAAAAGAAAAATTGAGACATATTGTGCATTCTTGCGTGTGTGCTGGATTGTCGAACGGAGAATTGGCTGTTGGTACACAGGTTGCTTTTGCTTGATTTGAGAAGAATAGGAAAAGAGAGTGAAGGGGAAGAGACAAAGCAATTGCGAGAGGGGAAAAGAGAAAGAAGAATGGGAGGCTGACATGTATGTGGGCGCATTGGCTGGATCCCTTCAGAAACCACCCAAGCACCCATCATCGTCAAGCCCAAAGCTCGCAAACGTGCTGTTGCATATTGACAATGCCCTGTTTGAGGATCTAAATTTACTGCTTCTGCTCCTGCGCTCTGTGGAATCGTCATCCGCAGAATCACTGCGTATCCGGTCAATATCCCTGGAGGCGTCGCGTTGCTTTTCGCGATCGGACCGACGACGTCTAGGTTTTGTCGAAGGTGAGGAGGGAGGGGACAGGGCAATTGTGGTATTAGCCGAGGGGGACAAGTTGGTGTTGTTGCTGCCCTCTTCACAGCCGATCCTAGGGTGTGTAAGGGGCGAGGGTGGATAGGGTAGGAATGACAGGGCAGTGGCAGTGTCCAAAGCGACATCGACTGAAGTGTAATTTGAGTAGTCCTCATGGCGGTTAATATTTACTGGAAGACCGGAAGCGGTATATGAAGATTGGACGTCCTGGGTGGACAGATCCGGGATGGGGCTAGCAAAGCCGTCAGATTCCTCTGATTCAGAGGAAAGGTCAGGTATCAGGGGAGGTAGGGCAGAAGTAGTCATAGTAGAAGGGACATCTGCCAAGGAGGAGAAAGCTCTAGGGTGAATGAGTCTGGCGTTGTTGGTAGCGCGACGAGATTTAGGTTTAGGAGAGGAATGGGTGTCCTCTGAGTAGTAGGTACGACCTGGGCAGCCGCGTTCTGGTAGAGCACATGCATTAGGGGCAATGATAATTGGGGAGCGGTCGTAGATGGAAGCTGAGTATGCAGCAAAGATGCGAGTGAGAGAGGGGGAAGGGGGGAAGTGTACAGCGTGTGGTTGAGGAGAAGGATTATTGGAAGGAGTATTAGCACGCTTGAGGATGGGACGAGGGGCGACAGTGTAGTAGGGCATTAGAGCGAGGGGGGAGTGTTGTTGTTGTTAGCTGAGGCCATTTCCAAGTTATATTTCCCTTGCTGCCCCCTCTCGCTCAATTTCCCGCTATCCCCTATTTACTATTGTTGTCTCTTATTTGCACCACCCCGCTCGGATCACTTTTGTTTGCCCCTGTTTATACCCATCCCTGCAACGCTGCCGTGCCTTCCTTTCCTAATGAATGTTCCACTCAATACACGTTCAAACTCGTCGCCTCTTGTCAAGATCTGGCCTACCGGCGTAAATCCCGCTCGCCTATCACACCCTCCTCCTTTCCTCCCTCTCTGAGAATCCTCCTCCGTAATCCCTAGATGGGGAGATGAGAATTTACCTTATCTACACTAATCTCCCACCATGACAATCACGGAAGCATTCCAGCTCCCCGGCCTGCACGGTATCCTCACTAGTACCTCCCCCTCCCATCTCATCCCGTCACAGCCCAATCTTCTTTTTAGATCCCTGCCTTCTCTTCAGCCCCCTCTTGCCTATCTTCTCACTTGGCGCATCTGCCAAGCCCAGAGCTTAACCATGTTATTATCACATTCTCCGTGCATCCTTTTTTCCTCATTTTGGGCTTTCACGTCCACCAAATTTGATCATTGTGCAATCGGGGGTATACTGTAACCTGGTTTGGTCTTGGCTGTTTTTCGTTATTTATTAATTTTTCCATTATTATTTTTGGGTTGCGATCAGCTTGAAAACGTTCAGCTCAGATCTCGCTCGGTCTTGGCTCGCGAGTTGGTCAAGCTAAAGGCACCCTTGCTACCGTACCTCTTCTCGTCGCCTAGTCTGTATCCCGTCGACAACGGTATCTATACACTCCGTGGACAACCTGCCAACTTTAATGACATCAGTCAACACTGCCTTTGGTAGTATATCCGCGAACTGCACTGTCTGACTGACTGACTGACTGACTAAGTGTCTCTTACAGCCTTTACCTATTTTACCCTCCCAACTCCACTACTCTGTTAGTCACATTAGTACTAAACAATTTGGACGCGCTTAGGCGCTTATTAGGCAATACCTTCGACTTGGCGTCCTCTTGCTTGCAAAGGAACATGGACGTGACTCAGCAAATAACACTCCCAGTACCACTCACTATACTATCCTCACTCTTTGTCCTCCACCTTTCTTTTATCGTTTTTTTTTTCGCTTGACATGTATATAACCTTGGCTCCCCAAAAGGAAACTCTGCTTATCGAAGGTTCGTGATATGCTCATCTTTGAGCTTCTTATTATATACTCATTCTCTTGGCCTACCTCACTCTCTCGCTCTCTTGTGCAGCTTTTGGAATTTCATCCCAATATCCCCATCACTAATCAAAAAGTGACGCTTGCTCATGAAAATCAACAACAACGTAGGACTCCTGCTATTCGTAGCCCACCCATCCACCCCCCCCCCCCACAATCACAACCACCATTTTAAAATCAATCAAATGGGGTGGGCTCGCTCTCCCCTCTCATTCGCCCCTTTCACTTCCCTTCTCCAGCTCAGGATGGTATATACACTCACCTGCGTTGGGAGTTGGGGGGAACGGGACGTGACCGGGATCTACAATACAGCGTAAATACTACCGAATCCAGGTAAAAAAAAAAAAAACCGATTATGGTGGTAGTAGTGCCCGAACCCTACCTCGTTTTCATTTAACGTTGGGGTACTACTGTGCAGTATGCTTGGTGGATGGGGGTGGAGTCGGATCGCCAAGCCTCTTTGCTTTTCTTTTTTTTTTTTTCCCTTTGGAGCGTCCTCCTCGTGCACTAATGAGGGCAATTGAATACTAATATTAAAAAAAAAAAAGTTCCGAGTTCTTGGCATACGCTAGAACTTGGGGTCTTTTATCTCGTCCTGGGAAGAAAGAAGTTTGTAGTAGTGCGTGATGCCATTTATTACTGTATGGATGGGTGGATGGATAAAAGAACTTGGAGTGGGGCTGTGTGTTAATGTGATCGATGTACTGTACTGTATAGGGGGACGAGAAGAAAAGAAGGCCAAGAAATGGGAAACGCGGGTGATTGGTTGTGGCTTGATGATGCTGGGGCAGAAGTCAAGCACGCCTGATTTGTAAGTCCTGTACATGTACAGTATATATCCTTTGAAGAAGGTAAGCACGGGTGCGGAGAGAAGTGCAGTTAGAGGGGGGAGGAGTGATATGATATGATATTAGGCTGGCCGTACGAGGCAGAAGAAGCAGAGGAAGCCTTAAACATTTGTATTGATGTGAGAGAGAGAGAGATACTCAAGGGATGAGAGAATGTTGTTGTGCTCTATTTTTTATTTATTTTTTATTATTATTAGGTTTCTCCAGAAAGATTGACGTTCTTTTTTTTTGAAACATCAATTTGTGGTCGAAACATTTTGCAAAAGTTCCAGTTACCCGAAGATGGCAAAGTACCCCAAGTCTCGTCCTTTTCTTTGACAAGTTTGGAGTTTTTAGGTTTATTTCGGCCCCTTACTGGACGGATTAATCAATGTAACGGAATTGAATATATACCGTTGTACCCAAATACGGCATCACTTCCACTTGGGTACCTACCACCACCACCACCACCACCGTGACCTGGGTATTCACCACCGCCACCACTGCCTTCAGCCACCATCAGCCACCATTTGTAAGTCCTTGCGTCATGTGCGGATGTGTGCCACAAAACCATTGTATGTACGCAGTTGATTTCTTTCCGGATTCCTTTTATGGTGGCTTTGAAAACCTGCGCACTGGCAGGTGTTTGCCCTGGAGTTGGAGAGCACTGACCGTTCCTCACACACAAATGAACGTCTTTGGTCTAAACTCTTTTCAGAAAACTCATTGTGTGTCCGATGACCAAGGGGGGGGCGGAGGGAGGACGTGCGTGAGTATATGGAAATCCCAGAAGAGAACTCGAATCTATACGTCCACACACATATTTGCTCAAATTGTGAACAACTTTCTCGCGCGATCGCGCGAATAAGAAGCGAGTGGGTGTGATATAAGTATCATTTTCTGTGGTTACCAGCTAACGGGACGAACGGGACGTGGATGTGTGATGGATGATGCCATATGATGTGATATGATATGATGCATATGCACTGACATCGCTGTGTGCGAAAAAAACACGCATTTCATCAGAAGCTGCCAATGGTTGGGAAGAGATCAGTAAGTTATGGAAATCTTTCTTTACTAGTGGGCAGTGATAGTGATTGTTGGAGCTATAATTATACGAACAATGTACGTACATTTCATCACCATTCAATCGTTCAGAAAAAAAAAAAAAAAAAAGAGGACAAAACAAAGGCTGGGAGCAGCTAACTTGTGTTCTTTCCCAACAGTCAACTACTAGATCAACTTTCCTCCGTGATGAAATCTCGAAATCTCTCTCTGGTACTATGTGACATTTAGGTAACGTTTCTTCCCAACTATCCTAGGTTCCTCCGAAGTCGGTGTCTCCCCCAACCCCTTTTTGTTTTTTTTTTCTTCTTCTTCTGTTATTGGTTCCCCCTCATGATCGAAACAGCTCCTTCGACACCGGCCGAAACTTTCGACCACTTCGAAGGTTTTGACAGACCTGTACCCTCTATCTTTATCCCCATGGCACCAACTAGGTGGAGTCTTAGCGCTTTCTCCTCCCCTCCCTACCGCCGTGACCTGCCTCAGGCTATAGCACTCAAGTATTAGGACGGCCTGGGCCTTTCGCCTCTTTCTCTTCCCCTCCCCCTTTCTTCTTTTGATTTTTTTTTCTGTTGATGCGGTATCTCCGTGGGTCGTTCAACTTGCCGTTCCGCACTTGCCGTTGCGTCTCAGGCTGGTGATCATGGTTTTCTGTTTTGCTTTTTTTTTTTTTTGGGGGGGGGGGGGTTGTGCTGCTGCGGTCTGATTTGGTGTAGGTTGCGTGTCCCCTGCTTGCTTGGGTAAGTAGTAAAGCAATAGTTGTAAGTTGCTGTTGTTGTTGTTGTTGTTGTTGTTGTTATAGGGCTGTTACTACTAGGTGCCCGGTCAGTCATCCGGTCACAGGTTGAGGATCTGCTGTACCCAGGAAACGTTTGAGGTCTTTTGTTTTTTTTTTTTGGTATCATGTCATAGCATAAGTACATTACGCTGGTTGATTGATCTACATACAGCTACATACAGAAAGACTGTATAAATATACACAGTGTGTGGATGTAACTTGGATCAGTATCAGGATGTATTGCAGACCAAAACAAAACAAATTGGAGAGCCCCTTCTTCATTGTCATGTTGGTTATAATGTGTAGTATGTACTGTACATCAAAATGACTACTAGGATTGTAGTGTCAACAGCTACTGTAGTTGATTCGGCGTATTGTACGGGTTGGAGAGAGGATCGAGGGCAGCTTTGTTGCTGCGCTGTGGGTATACGGCTGTGATATCCATAGGTACGCGCAACCCCCCCCCCATTACTCATAATCCAAAAAGAAGCCAAAAAAGGAGAAAAAGAAAAAGAGGAATTGGAAATGGAATGATTGCATGCCCACACACTGGCAGATGGTCGTAATGATTACCATATGTGTGTCCAGAGGTTTATGAGCTACAACATACAGGAAGACCGGCTCGAGGAGTGTTACACCCTTTCTTCTTGCCCCACCGGTACGAAGGTCCTATAGTGAAGGGAGGAGGAAACTCAAGGGCAAGAGATAATGTAAGGAGGGTGGATAAAGCGATAATGAATATTAGAGGAGAGCTATTAAGAACAGCCCCCCTCCCCATGGTGGATCATGATGCACCGTAGTTTCTTGGTCCGGAATCGGATTCAACGCCACATAAGGTATGTCTTCAGTGCGTGTATGTATGTGTGTGTGTGTCACGGTTAATGCACCTTGGCGTCTCTTAGCTTTGCATGAATGTTCAAAGTACTATATCTAGTAGCGACAAAGTGCGATCATGATCAATGATTTGCAGAAGGAAAAAAATAAAATAAGATAGAAATAAATGAACAAAAAAAAAGGGGGGAGGGAATTTGTATAATCAAATCCAAGTGCTGATGTATGGTGAGCGAGGGCGAGGCAAGGGACCTTAACTATCCTTCCTTTTGTCAAGGTGAAGGAGTTGGAAAAAGGAAATAAAGTTCTCGTAGGGTGTTGTTGTTATGTAACGCACACACACATCTCATAACTTACATACAGTACTCACATGCAGGGGCGGGGGGTGGAAATGAATGTTTTTTTTTTTGGTGACCCTTTTCGTGTTTTTTTTTTTTTTTATTCTTCTAATGCGAGTTGTATGGTCTTTGGAAGGTATGTTGTAAAATGCGATTATCGGAAAATTAGGCAAACAATACGTAGAAAATCGAAATGGACGCACCTAGGCTGCAAGGCCGCCACTTGGCTGTCAGTTTCGAGGGCAGTAGTATATGGGGATATATATAGTAAAAGTAAGGGTTGGTATGTTTCTTTTTTTCTCTCGTTCGCCTCTTAACGTCACCTCCACCCTCGGAGGCATAAGCCATATGAATGGTGAAATACATTTTTCAATATCAGAATGTCAAGAAAGGCGCGTGGTTGGGATCAACTTGACACCGGCAATGTCAAAAAGTTGTCATTTGTCATCTTGTTGAAACATCACCAAATCGCCACAGCACCACTGAGAGGCGGAGATGGATTGCGGCAAAGATGCCCTGCCTCCTCGAACACATAGATATAAACTGGAAGCAGGATGGAGGATTGATAGTGTGATGAACATGCACTTGTACGCTGATTTTCCCATGTAGTGAACAGTCAGCATAATCTCTTTGATCAAAATCAGCATCACAAAAGGGGTGCTTTAGACCTTTGCGGACGCCGGAGGTATGTGCTGCGTGCTGCGTGTGTGGCATAGATATAGATGTACTAATTAATGTAATGAAAGCTGTAAAGAGTAAGAACGGGACCTTGAGCTCAGGATCGACATGGCTTGCGAAAACGAAGAAAAATTGGTGCACTGCACAGCGCAGCTGCTTTGCCCATGCGAGGGTTCAAAGGGAGTTACAGTGATGTGATTGATTACGGGTGGACTCTCCGGAAAGAGGTGGTTGTTATTGACAGAGAATCGGATACTGCATGTGCCTGTGGGAACTTTGCTTTTTTCAAGATGCGGCGCGTTTCTGGACTTATAGTATAATCTCCCCTCTCGAGTTCCTTGCAGCCTAGCCTGGATCCTCAGGTTAGGCTGTATAATCACCAGTTGCGACTCGGAACTTTCTTTTTTTTTTTTGGCTTCCATTCCTCCAGCTGGTTTACACTGCTTCCGAACAGTGAAATACTATAATGGTTTACTATGATGGGATTCAGAACTGGAGATAGCAATTCATTTTGGCGCGTGACCAGCTGTTCTCCATCAATGTGCACCTATTACAGATACTGTTCACAGTATCTCAGAGATAAGAGTGTTATATTTCTGGTATGATAATCTGTCAATTTATTGCTGGGAAATGCTGGGTCTACACGCCTTGCAATACGTTCTCCTCACCCTCCTAACATTCATAGCAACATCTTGCAACCACTTGCTTCGAATTCTTGATACGCCTAGCTGGCAATTATAAGGGATAAACAGATAACGTTTGACAATTTCCTAATTTTGTACCACTCACACTCACGCCGCAGCGTCACCATGTTCCTCTTCTTTACTCCATCAATACTGGTCTATTTTGTCTGATTACTTTACTTTTTTATCCTTTTTCCCAAGTGCTGCTCGACCCCAAATAGTCACCGAAATGTGACCTCGCCCTTACCACATCAAGAGATTTCAAATGTCTTCTCGGCAAACCCAAATCCCCAAGCCTTCTGTTCCTCACCCCAAATTCCCATGCAAACAAGTCAAGCACCTTGTTGAAACGCTGACATGTCAATGAAATCAAATACATCAAGTATTAATCCCGAGCATCAGATCTATATCAGATAAAAAATGCTTCTCCCCCTTAACCAACCGCTAATCCAAAGCTAGACGCCCAAACATGGCCAACACAATTGTAAGAGGTCTCCCCCGTCCCTTCTCCGTTTGCCGAGATTATACTAATTATTAGATGTTGTGACATTTTGACACGCCTATTGCCAATGACAACGCCACACGTATGCACATATGCATCTTCTTTCAAGTTTCAAGTGTCCATGTCTCTTTGAACCACAATGCTATGCTCGCAAGCCCTAACCGCGCGTCATATTGTACTCGCTTGCGATCACGAGAGGAAAACACGAACAGAGATGCAAATGCTAGCGAGCGAGCTAGGGTGTCGTTCTGCTACTCTCTTACCTATCAACCTATCACCATCACGCCTCCACCTCTCTTCTCGGTCTTCTTGCATTTCAGTTTCAATTTTTTTTAGATCACATCTCCAAAACTCGCCAAATAGGTCCGTTAAAAGTTACACGACAAAGAGACCACTCCCTTCCTCCATGGTTTCTATGCATACCTACCCACACTCGCACCGGCGTGGACCCACGCTCAGGGCTAGGTTTTCCGAGCGCGTCATTGAAGGGCAATAGAGTAGTGACACGCTGGTAGGAGGAGATTGGTAAGAACAAACAACAGCAATGTCGTACGGCTTTTCCGAGCCATTCATTGTGGATAGTATGGTAGCTTGGGCCCGGTTGTTTCGCTTCATTCCCAAAGCTACATCTCCTTGGCATTTTGCCTTGCCTTTGCCTTACTATGACATAAGTTAGCTTCGCGTCTATTAGAGCAACAGAAAACACAAGATGTGTTAATTCCATCCTCAGCACGCACCGGCGCCCCATCCCCCGGTTAACACCTTCCTCCACAAGTCAGACAAGATAGCGCATGAGCACATCTTGTATTGTATGGCGAATGCCGAAGAAGAAGGAAGTGTGTGTATTTCTGTCACTTCTCTCATTTCTTTCTTATTCTGATGGTTGAAATGTCTTGCAACCCTTATCAGTTCCTTGTAATATAATGCGCAATGACGCACTGTCCTGTGAATAAGTGTTGTGTTCATTCGTCATTCATTCATTGTGTTACGGTCGTGGCAACTCTATGATATTCTCATCTCAACAACAACAACGTCAACTTGATGAAGACATAACGAAAGAGGGAAAAAAAGATAACAGATTAAATCAGCTTACCTATACATCTTGCTTCTTTTCACCTGGACTCACTTAAAATACTATACTTGAGTACTTCCTTAGCTTATAAAGCAACATCCTTCCAAGAGTAACTCACCATCCACACAACATGGTCCGTAGGGACCGGTGCAAAAGGGAAGGAAATACATTCAAGAAAAGTGGGCATAAAATGGGCCTGGCACCCGATATTCGTCGGTGAAAGAAAGGTTGATAGATTGGCATGTATACAATTTCGTATCTTGTATTCTTGCCAGTGTACAATATACATCAAACGATCTGACAAACCAGTCGGGAGTGATGCTGTGGAAAACTGTCAGCGTCCCTTCGCCCTCTCAAACTCCGAACGAAAGAAAAAGTGAAACAGGACCAGTGGACCGGGAGGAGGAGATTGAAAGGACAAGGTGACAGAAACAAGGAATCCGAGGCGCGCGTGGATCCACGATCCATGGACGTACTTATCATATACATGAATGTGCAATATATATGGGCGCGTGTATGAATAGACATGAGACACGAGACATAAACGTATCTGCAGGCCCCACCGCTCCTTCCTCGCCCCCCTCACTCCATCTGAGACGGGCCAGGGAAGACAAGAAGGAGAGACGTGGGAACGATTGGGAGCCAGGCGAAGGTGAAGGAAGGGGTTGGGGTGGGAGGAGTGGGTGATTCTCATCACCCCTTGCTCGCCTCCTCCCACTCGCCTCTGCCCCAAACTCCAGAATAGAGGCTCTATGATTTGGTAAGAATTCTCTGGAAGGACTCAACCGAAGATCTTATTTTCAGGTTTTTGGTCTGGCTTGGGTCAAAGACGACATGAGATTTGTTTGAGCTTGGCTTGATTGGCTAGAGTTGTATTAGTTGGACATGTACATATGTACGCACGCAAGAGCGGTTATGGCTTACATACTTTGCGCCCTTTTTTTTTTATTGCATGTTAGCTGCTTTTTTTTTTCTTGATCTTGTCTCTTGTCTCTATTACTCTGTCATTTTCGGCTTTAAATTTTTCCCACCTCACGCCTTACCTGCCCTTCAATGGTACGTGTACTGCACCTGTATACGAGACAACGAAGAGCTAAAACCCCTCTCCCTGCGGAGGCGCACCCTTCATTTCTTGCTTTATTATTTTTGTCACCTTGCTACTGTTCAAAAAAGTGGAGCAGGTGGGTTATGCTCAAATGATCAAGGTTGTGTAATATTATGGGATCATCATTAACGTGTCGGAGCTTGGATTGGGCGCGCTGGGATATGTATACTGCGAAGTAAAAAGAGGTTTGTCAGCAAGATGCATTGGAATGAGATTGAATATTGACTCAAACAGGACTGGCAGACTGGGTAGAACAGGACAGGATTGGACGGGCCAAGTCAGGGGCGGGTGAGTCGGACCCGGTACGAGAGAGAAAGAAGGATTCGAATTCTCACATTGGCATATTTCATTTTGATTATGCAGCGCCGCTTCAATGTCAAAGAAATACGCTATATTCAAGTTATGATTATAGGACTTGAACAAGATAAGGGAGATACAACCGAAACTCAAGCTGATGTTTGAGTTGGTAATTGGCGAATGACGAAACTTGAGGGTGTTGATCAAAGTGAGATATTTCGGGAATATTCCCTGCTCGCTTGGTTGTCGATCCGGATTAGACTTTTTCAAACACATGGTTCGCGCTAAGTAATACTTGTGTTGTTGTTTTTTTTTGGTCCTTTCTCTCTGTTGATCGTCGGTTGTGCTGCGCTTGCTCAAAGATGATGCTCGAAGTCGGGAAATACTTCTTGAAAGCTTATTCTCGCTTTCGTGATTTCGTGGCATGTGGACGGTTTGTTTTTTTGGGAAGGGGGAAGGGGGTGGGAATTCCTTTTCTTCTTCGTTTACCAAGTGCCAGCAATGGGGTAATCCCGGGTATGTGGCTCTTCCTTTACCTTCCTCAAACTGATCTTCGCAATGATGCGTTTCTTCAGTACAAAAGCCTAGACGCGTGTTTCGGACTCGTATCGTATACGTACCAGTACAGTCCCTCGTGTTTAGTTCGTTGGTCGGCACGGCCATGCCCAAGCCACAAGGAGAAAGGAACAAGAACAAACTTCAAGCCTGTTCATTACAGCTCAAGGCCTGTATCATTCCATCCCAAGTCAAGTCAAGCCATATGCGCAGCCGATGATGGAATGAGTTTGGATAAGTTTAGGCAACTGAGCACATGCAGGACTTGCTTTTCGTTGTTTGTGTGACTATGGATTCTAAGATTTAGATGCAGAAAGGTTGTGGCCTGCTGCCTGCCACGTATCGTTTCACGAGTCCTGCTTGTGTATGGAGGTGATCACATTATCCGTGTACGTCACTTACATTCTTATCTACCATCCAATCACATCGGCATTCGAAGAAGTTAACGAGATCAGTATAAAGTGATAAACTGAATAGAGCAGTGGTTGGAGGTCTTTAATTCCTTGTTTCTCGTTCAAGATCGTTTCAAGTTTCTGTTTTTTGGTTTTGTGTGTTTTATCCTCTACGCTGAATGCGGGTGAGTGCAGTCTTGATGAGTATTTCTTTCCCTCTTTCTGTTTAGCATCCCTTTTCGTTCCTTGAGTGGGGAAGGCCCGACATAGTGACGATGAGTACGGGATCGGCAGTGGTTGAGGCGGTTCTGGATGCCTTGAGAGTCTTTAGCACAGGTACGACGGCCAATAGTGTGCCTTGATAAAGTATCCCTAACATCACGAGCACCATTGGTGGCACCCGCAGAGAGTTGGACGCGGGGGTCACTATCCCGAAAAGAAGGCAAACGGGAACAATGTGGTCACGGGCGGCGTTGATTGGCAGACAGGTGATTGCTTGATGATAGGCATCACAGCCAGAAATTTGATCCCAGGCACATCAAAAATCAAACAAAACCCGCTCTATTGTCACTCGAAACACTTGAAACACTTCAAAGTTCAAACTTGTCCTCGGGCGCTTGCATTATAATTCAGCCCTCGTTAGCGCTAAGGAGTCCCCCGCGCTTTCGACAGCCTGCGGAGTCTCACAATTGCGCCTACATACACACGCCCGTCCTCACTTGTCCATTTCTTCAAGGTTTGTTTGCTCATTGAGCGGCAGGATCACTTCGGATAAATTACAAGTAGGCGCCCAGGTTGCTAGTCCGTGCAAGGTTATTACGTGACTTGACCATCTATAAACATGCCAAAAGGTATCATTCCGAGTCTGGCTCGCCTGATCAAACGGCGCTAATCGATTGCAGGGCGCACGAGTTCTGGGCATGTTCAGTTTATGGAATTATGTCAAGGCATTGCCTTTTTCTTTTTACCCTTTCTGTTCCTCTTTGGGCCTCTCCTTCCCTCTCCCCCTTCCTTCTTCACCTGCCCGTGGACAGTGTAGCCTTTCATTAGTGCGCTTTTCATAAAACCATTCCACCTTCCACATCCCGCCCCTCCCAACGGCATGCTCCTCCACGTTGGCCTTTCACTCTTCGCGCTTGCACTCCACGCGGAGGCGCAATACACGACTGCGACATGCTACCCAAAGTATCAATGGGTAATGATCTGCCTTTTCATCAAACATTTCTCCTACTGATTGATCATTTTCTTGCTTTTTTCCATACATTCTCTTTCATGTAGATGTTCAACCACCTCGGCCAAAGTCCCTGTCGTATTGCAGAGTTCATGTCGTATCCATGTGATGGTACGTGATGAATCGTGATAGGTGCCTCTACCTGTCAATTCGGGGACTGATAAATGAATGGGCGATAGCTTGGACCATGGTCCCTTTGAACGGATCGCTGTATTACACGGGAGCAAGTAACAACCCATGCGAATGCAACACAGTCATGTACTCTGTTATCAGCGCATGTTCACTCTGCCAGGGAGCGTCGGAACAAGAGTGAGGATACCTTCTCCCCCTCTCACTTTGTTTCTCCTTACTGGTATGGGGTCAACTTACGTTCTGGTATCTTGTTCCTGTACAGTTGGCGTACATACGGCCAGAACTGCAGTGCTGTGCAAATTGGCATGTAAGTGTTCTTTTTGTCTTCCTCTTTTTGATTTGGTTTGGCAACCGCTCCCAAAAAAAGAGAGAAAAGCTGTGATGTTTATTAATAACTTTTTGAATTTGATTTTAGGTATCCCGAAGATATCCTTTCGAATACGGCGATTCCGCACTGGGCGTACCAGGATGTTGTCGTACGTCGCCCTTCTATCCCCAGTATCTCACTGCGCTAACCGAATATTTCCAGGCATCTAATAAATTTGATATCAATGTAGCCCAACAAGAAGCACAGGGTAAGCTCCAATTCACCTTATTCCTCCAGCCACCAAGAGGGCAATTCCACTCACTACACTGCATCTATAGAGGGTCCAGATACGACAGCGGGAGCCGCCGCAACTACCGTGACTGCGTCTGCGACAGTCGTCGTCACCGCCGGTGGTTCCAAAGGGTCGAAATCGAACGTAGGCCCAATCGTTGGCGGTGTCATCGGAGGCGTCGGTGCACTCGCACTCATTGCAGGAGTGTTTGTGTTGTGGTTCTTCCGCCGGAAGCAGGTGCAGAACCAGCGGGCATCGGAGCCGCAGCTGTTAGGCTCGACATCGTCTCCGAATATGACAGCTCATACACCAAGTTTGGTTGGGACCCCACCTGCAGGTGGCATGACCCAGGCAGGTACAGGGCCGGCATTGAGGTTGTATGTGAGTGTATACTTTCCTTTCTCGTTGATTCGGAATCTTTGACTCAACTTTTCGTCCTTTCGTTCTTGTTTAATAGGATCCGTATGATCCGCAAACGTTCCCCCAGCCGGACAGGAGTTCCTTATACAGCGGGAATATGTCATCTGGGACTGGTGGAACGCCTGATCAACCGTACATGCAGAATGTGCCGCAATCAATGACGACGACTACAGCCTATACCAGCACGAATGGAGGACGGTTGCCAAACCTCCCCGAGGTTTGAGTTTGATGACATGTGAAATGGAAAGAAATAAAAGTGTGTGTGCGTACAGGAAGGAAGGAATAAGAGAAGGGATAGATGGTGGTTGGTTCGCTATTGGATAGAAGTGGGTTGTTTGGTGTGACATCAGAGACGCTAGGTGTGCCTGCCGCTTCTTCCCCCTCTTTTTCTTTCCTTCCTCGTTGTCTTGTCGTTGCTATTGTCATTGCTCCTTAGATCGTCCCTTTCGCCCCCCACTTTGTTAGCCCCTCCCAAACAAATCTGCGTTTTAGTTTTCTTGTTTTGGTCTTCCGATGTTTTTTCTTCAAGTTTTTGTATATGTGAAATTGCTCTCGATCTTTCTCTCCTTTTTTTCTTCTGCATGCTTTCTGCTCGAGAACTACAAATTCTGTTGGTTAAAGGACGATAATATATCTATCTATATCAGGGTGTCAAGGATGCTAAGAATGCTAAGAATGCCCATTGTAAAGCAAGTGTGAAGTGCCAATGGTTTCGTTTGTGAAGTCTATTCTGTTTCAACCGAAGCCAAGGAGTTGAAAGATCCTATTTTATTTTAGGGCTTTGTGTATGTCCTGTCGCTTTTTTGCTTTCCTTGATGGTGGCCCTTACTGATTCAACTACGGACCAAGAGTGTGGTTCGCCTGAAGTTCTTTTATACTCTACCAGCGCGGCAGTTATGTGCTCTGGTAAAAGTGATATCCTGTGTTATGACGTGCGTACCTAGGCTGCTTATCATTTCAGTGTGTGCTTTATCATTATTCTGATGACAGTGAACATTTATAGAAGCCCAATCCGCGTCCTATTCTCTGCAGACGTGTTCGTCCTTATAACGAATGATGGAAATAGTTTTCATTACCTCAAACTTGGTGAAAATCTAATTACTCACTTCATGAAGCCCACAACTCGGTGCACATGAGAGAATTTAGTGTCGAATATCCCTTGAACCTGGATTTGTCCATGACGCAAGGGTATGTCTGACACGTCCAAGGATAAAGTGATCCTCTCTTGAACCATGATGGCCACAAACTGACACCCTCTGAGAAGGATATTCGCCATCTCACCAGTCAGCTGTTTATGGGCTGCCAGTGGGAATAACATTATTCAAGGAGACACACTCTTCTGCCATGTTTCCCGTTCAGCGTGAACTAATCTGTCACCTTAACATGTCTTACTTTCTTGCATCGCTGGTGTTTGCACGAAATTTATCAGCCTACAGAATGGCACTACGGTGGCTTCCCAGACGCCTGTTGATACCTACGACTGGGATGGCATACTGTCACGGTCTACCATGATATTTCGTGGACCAAGGAATCCACCTTCTGTTCACTGTCCTCAGTTGCAAATTCATTGTTCATTCCACGGCCTGGCGTAAAATATAGCCGCGTCATGATTCTTTAGAGCGGGATCATGTCAGGGCACGGTTCGGAGAGCTAGAGACAGCATGGAATTCGAGGATCATGTTTCCTGCGATCATACTTTGTGAGAGACTTGTCATTGACAGGAACTACGCTCTAATTGAACACCTATATCAAGGCAGAGTCTGTGGCGTAGCAATCTGGGCTTTGTTGCTGCAACAACACCTATCTCTGCCGGCGTAGCATTGTCTATTGTACTCTTGCATCAAGACGTTATACTTGCTTCTATCATGTCTGTGCCAAGTTGTAAGCTCATTAGGTGATATGCCCAACTGACCAATGCAATAGGGCGAGCCACTTGACGAGGTTCGCAATGACCAGCATAGCAGTTCTGCATCTGGGATGCCACTAGTTCTCTAAATGAAGGTATGACTTATATACAGCTGAACACAATGTCAAAGTGAACATACAAAATGATACCCCTTCAGAAAGGAGCCTTGAGCCCAAGATTCATGTCATGGAACCGTCCACTACAATACGTCCATGCTATCGGCTTAAAGTCGATACAGTTTCCCCTATGCTCGAAGATAATGGCTTACTGTACGATAACTAACACACCATTATCTTTTCCTCACTTCCTTGTGCACATACCAAGTTCCAGAAAGCGTTTCACACCAACTTGAAGTCAAGCACCGGATCCCTTTGAAAGAAGCGGACCCGGGATGTCGCTAGAAGACCTGAAAAGAGACACTTGACCCGGCGTAGAAAGGCAACGCCGCTCTGGTATGATTTAGAACACCTTGCCTGAAGATGTTGAATTTCGCCCGACAATGGGCCTGCTATCACTGCTGGTACTACCCACCAGCATGACCTTAACGACTGCAACTTTGATCTAGCTTGTCTACAATATTCGCCCTACTCTCCCAACAATCAATGGTTCCATCTTTTGACGGCCTCGCTCACATATTGGTATTGTTTTATGGCACTTTGTCCAATGATCTGAGTCTACCTATTCGATCAAAACAAAAAAGATTAATGGCAGATGGCCACACGCAAGTCTCTTCATTCTTGGATGGAGGGGCACCATCCTATCGTATGGCGGAACAAGCTCGGGAGGGTCTTGTCTTCCACCTTGTTCCTGTCTCACGTCTGTATAATCACGGTCTGGCTGCGTGCTGGGCACTCCAAACCTATATATCTCAATGATTCATTCACTATTCTACATATTCAGTTCCTTGTTACTAGCAATATACTACATAAATCAAACGTCTATAGAGCTGGCTTGTTAGCATCACCGATGAAGTTGACACCCTATTTTAAAACATAGTCAGCCATTAAGCATCCACGAAACGTTGGGAAATATTACAGTCGTAATGTTGATGCCCAACTCAGGGATAGCAGCCTTGACGAGCTCACGCTCGGCATCTGTGATTTTCCCAAGTGTGTGAATCTTCACCACACCCTCAGCCTACGCAATCTTTGGATCAGCACATATCATGGCGAGGCATTATTTCGCGAATCCACTCACTCCTAACTCTACATTGCTGGAGAAGAACTCCAAATCTGCACCAATGTCCTTCCTCAATGCAGCGCCGCCCTCCTTGTCAGCTTCCAGATTGACAAACGTAGGCGCGACGATGCCTTTTTCGCCATTCAAGGCTCTGATAACCTTGGATGCAAATTCGGCGCCAGCGTAGGCCATGGAAAGGGTAGCAGATCCAGCACCGTCTTTGGCCTTGACAACTTCGTCACCACCATACTGGATTCTCTTTACCAATGCTGGAATGTCTACAGAAGCAGGAAGAGGATGTGAGGATTGTGACAGCAAGGGTACGATCTATGAATTGTATGTTTTTAATTGATTAAATATTAAATGGTGTACTAATGTAAACCTGGGACGTACAGTGACTCCGCTGTGTCCACCAACGACTGGAACGACGACCTTCGAAGCGGCCGATCGGTCATTAATGAGCTCTGACACGAATGTTGATGCACGGACAACATCCAAAGTTGTCACACCGAACAGTCTACACAATTAAGATAGGTCAGATTCTCCTGTGTGCCATCAGCTTGGTGGCTCGTACCTCTTGGGGTTAAATACACCCTTCTTCTTGAGCACCTCAGCGACAATAGGAACCGTTGAGTTGACAGGGTTGGAAATGACAAGAACAAATGCTTTCGGTGCATGTTCCGCGATCCCAGTTGCCAGGTCTCTGACGATACCTGCATTGATCTGAGAACGCATGAATAAAGCGCATATAACCAGGAATATAGGATACAATACCTTGAAGAGGTCATCTCTGTATTTAATGGAAAATGTCAACACAGGTCGAAGCGAACATGTCAAGCTGTGGTGTAAATTACCTTGTCATCTAAAAACAGACGTTAAATTTATCAAATAAGTGATAAGGATCAGACGCATACGCCAGGCTTTCGGGGTACACCAGCAGGGATCACAACGATGTCAGCGCCAGTAAGTGTCTTCTTCAGGCCATCATTGGGTGGAAGGTATCCCTCTACTTTTGCAGTCGTCGCGATATGGGCTAGATCTGCAGCGACACCAGGTGTGTTTACGATATCGTACAAACCGAGCTACATCGCTAAGTGAATCATGGCGCATATAGTGACGAAACCAGTCTGACACACATACCTCAGTGATGAGCGGGCTGGTTTTCAAGAGCAGAGAAAGAGGTTGGCCAATTCCACCTGCATATAACAACCGAACGTTAGCAAATCAGAATAATCTAACATCTCAACGCCATTATCGATTGCAGATAACAGATATAGCGGAGTATATCGTTATCTAATCTTTGAGGTTGAACACAACCAGCGAGGTCGCATTGTACTCACCAGAAGCACCGAGTACGACAGCTTTGACCATTTTGAATGCTTATGTCTATCAAAGGAATCAAGAAGTGGGATGAAAGAAGGGTGGAAGGAACGGTGAGACCGTAACGATTGCGAGATTGTCTTGTAGGGGTCTGTCTATTTTTATTAGGCTTATAATCACGGATCGGCCGAACCGGAAGCCCCGAGTATTACCCTGTTTCCTACTTTCTCCTCAATCCCTGCTCGTCTCCGGCTCTCCGAATCGTCCGATATACTTCAGTGGCTTTTTGAATTCACGTGGCAAGACACACTTACATGGTTAATTTACAGTTAATGCCTCAACATCAGGTGAATTGGAGGTTCCGATTAATCCCGTCGGGTTCCTCTCAGCTTCGACTCTCAACGGGCGTTGGCAAGTAGTAGAGTTCCGTGTTCTTTCTTTGGGAAATAAATTGACAGCTCGTAGTGCTGCTGGCTCATGTCATATGTCGATGTGTGTACCCGGTTTATATTTGGTTATCAATGCTACAACATGTACAAGAGGTTGACTAAATGAACTTGTAAGTAATAAATAATCTACAAAATAAAGGTCGCTTGTAGTGCTTTTATTAACCTGCTACAGCGCAACATGAAGAAAGCTAAACTACCAAACTCTGGTTGAAACAGGAGCACAAGGAAAATGCGTGCTGATACTAGTGCTATTTGGCATGCTCGAGTTTGGAGCGTTGGGTATGTAGGTGCTCGGAGAATGTAAAACTGCACTCGTTGGAGAACCAGGAACCGATGTTGGCGCATAGCTCGCCAGAGGACTCGGCCCGAGTGAGATGTGATGCACTTGATTGCTTGATTGCAGCCTTGGCTTTGAAACGGTATAGAGGCTGGCGTTGTCAGCTTCCTTTAAGAATAACCATGAATGAGTACTGCCATCTTTCAATGACATATGCACTAACCGGATCTTTAGGAAAAGGACTCAGGCTATACTGGGGTGGCTTCGAAATTGTCAAAGGTGTGATAGATACGGTTTCCTCAGGGAGGAGACTAACAACGGCACTTCTGCGTCTTGACCTTCGTCTGCGTATGCACATGGTCAAGGCATAGGCTGAAAGGATAAGCAAAATGCAGCTAGCGACTCCCACAAGGGTGAACCCCGCGATAACCTCAGGCTTCAAATGAGGAATTCTAGCAGAAACCGCCGAAATATCGCACAACTCTGGTGTGCTACCAGCACGACTCGTTGCGCTTGGTGGAGGAGTTGATACGTTTGCTGGAAACCACGGCAGTGAGATTTCTCTTGGAAACATAAGAAACGAAGAATGATGCAGACCGATATTCCCTGTCTTCTGCGTCGCTGCTGACATGGTTTGTTCCATCTGAAAGGCAAGATTTACTCTCGCACTGACATAACTGCTGGTAGGACTGTAGGCTTTAAGTACGATATCACGATACAGCATTCTAGCAGAAGGTGCCACAGGCGCATCATGTGGCAGCTATAACAACACAGCAGATGTCGCTAGGGATTGCAAATCGCACTACTCACTCAATTTGAAACGGCTTGTAGTCCATACATCCAATACAGCTTCAGCTAGTCTGGTGACGAATCGCCCAAAAAAGCGTTTACAGCATTACTTTCATCAGGGTTGCAAAAACAGAATAAACATATCCTAGGTGTTGTAGCAAGAGAGAATAGCAATAATTATTGTAGAGTAACTCTATGCATTTTCCGTATGCTCACGGAGATATGCCCTCCAAGCGCCTCTCCAGTACTTCTCAATCTTCACTGCCTCCTTCTCGATGCACCTGACTACCTGCTTACGCCGCTGCCGAATTTTCGCCGACCCATAACTCTCAATCCCGTCCAACTTCGTTAGCAATACATTCAACTCCTCCATATATGCGTTCAACGCATAGTTTCTAGAAGTAAATGCGAGCCTTGGAACAGCTAGCTGGTTAGCGTCGCTAGCTTCTATGGTGGTATCATACTCAGGAACACGATTTTCCATAGCATCCGTGTCCTCGGTCTTCGATGCACACAACGATGTATTCACCGTCACGACATTGTCGGATGTCAAACTGGGGTAGGAAGACGGGTTGATGAAATCAATGGACATGGGGTAGCTGAATCGTTCGCGGACTGCGTCGAGGCGTGCAGCAACTTCACTAATAACACTGAGGGAGCGGTATTGACGGTATTTATGTTGGATCTTTGAGGCTGCATCATGATGGACATTGGTGAACTCTAGCGTCGATGGTTTGTTTGGTTGAGACAGGGGAGTAGATGTCCTTGGTGGCTTATCTGTGGCGGTAGAATTAGGGGCCGGAGATGTTGATCTTGATGGCTGCTGAGAAAAATGCTATAGGACTGGTAAGCCAACTATCAGGGTGCTAATAACGCATATACTCACATTTGCAGTGCTTTTTGGAGTTACGGTCCTCTGTTGCTGTTGCCTCTGAGAAAGCTTCGCCATATCGGCCTCCAATTTAGTTGCCGCCTTTTGATGGGCCTCCTTAAGTTGTGCTGCTTCAGCCCTCTGACGCTCTCGCTCCCTCTCCATCAATTCCTGCTTTCTCCTGGCCTCGAGGTACATCCGCTCTCGTGGGGTGAGATACCCATATTCGTATTCCTCTTCGCTGTCCAGATCCTCATCGGGGAGGTACTGAGCCCGCCGGGCACGGCTACCCGCTAAGGCTTGTGCCTGCTCCGCTGCACGTTGTGCTGCCAAGTCACGATAGGCAGGATGGTAGGAATGTACTGAAGGACTAGAATAGGACGAATGCCAGCTGGGCGAAGGGTTGTAGAAGATGCCATAAGGTGTGCTAAACATCTTGTGGTAATTGTAGAAGTGGTGGCAAAAGGTGTGGAGGCCGCGTGTGATGGAAGAATTTTAGAAGCATTGCGTGCAGCGCGCAGTTATATGAAGGATGAGGATAATGAATAGAGCCGTCTACAGTCGTCGATAATGTCGGAGTGAGTGCGGGACGAGCTGAGATTAGATGAGAAAAGACTCGAATGTTCTAGGATGCCAATTTACAAATGTATTGGAGTGCTTGCAAAGTAGGGTGGCTGTGTTATTTGGCTTTCCATTTTTTCCTCCCTCTCTCTCTCCTCGTCATGAACATATCGAATCCTTGCCATCTACTGCGTCACTTGATGCTGTTTTCCGCTCGTCGCACGGGCGATACGTCTTATCCTAGAGTGTTGCGGCCATGAGTCTCTTAGTGCACCCAAAGGACATGCTGTAACCAACAACAGAACAAAGGATTGCTTGGTTACGATCTCATCCCCAAGAAGCTAATTCGACCCTCACTATATAAGAACTAAAGATTGCCCCTTATGAACGATAAACGCTGGTCGATATTTACTTGGAACCAGAGTACTTGACAATCATGTCGGGACTTCTCGTAACAGTCCGTTATCATTCTTGAGAACTCTTGCTTCGTAACCATGTATTGGTGACTCCTTACTTTATTCTGTTTGGACGGACTACACTATGCTGGACTGATCTGAAGTGCATACTGGATCCTGGTTCTGCGTCTCTTCTGCGATCAAGAAGGTTCTGTTTCCTTCGGCGCTGCTTTCAATTTTTATTGTCATTTATTGTTCCTGATGCAGAACTCCTTGGTTCTAAATGATGTTAGGGAACTAGCTCGGCGATGCATGTAGCGGCTATCCTAGGCGCTCGATCAGGGGTGATATACTGTTATCGACTAGAGCAGCTGTTTCTGTCCTTTTATCAATGGTGTATGCCATCATCATGAATTCTTGGGGTATGGACTTACCATATAGAACTCCGATTCTTGTACTTGGATGAGTCAAAACATAAAAGTGGAAATTTGCGGAGGATGGCTCTCCGTCTTGATTGTAATCTTGGCAAGTTTTGTTTGTGGTGCTTTTGACGGCGAATTCCCAAGGAGTGCTGGTCGGGGACCACAGGAAGTACTCTTACTAGCCAATATGCATGAGGTAAAATACTAATCATTTTTATATTTATTGCCCTGCGTGCTAGTAGCGTAGTCATTACCTCATAGGCGCTTGAACGGTCCCGCCGAAAGAGCAAGAATCACGAATCCGCAACATTGGATGACATTTGTCATGTTGGCCCTTGCTCGGCACATCTGCGCGGCTGCCGAGGAATAGAAGGTGGTAAATTCTTAGTAGAATGACCTCTTTGACACTCACGGGCCTTGAGGTGGGTCCTTCGTTAGCCGACGCCCTTATAGGGTCTGTCACCAAAACTGGTCTTAGCTATAGGATCTTACGATCAATAGTCAATTTCGGAAACTTTTGGCTTTGTGTGAATGTTTTATTTTTCGATATCTGAGGTGACATGTCAGAAAGTGGCGCAAGCACAGGTGTGCATTAGAAAGATGCTGTATGAATGTGAAGAGAAGTCCAGAACGACGGAGGCATTATGCATGCCCCTCGCTCTTGGGGCGGTAATATGTCCATACAGCAAACATCATCAGCGCACAGGTGAAGCTTGCGTGCTATCAAATATCACTGAGGTCAATACCGCTGCAGAACTTCAAATGTCATTTTTATCATTTGTCTTCGTCTTCTGCTTACTGTATGTCAAGACAGTGATGTACCGCCCTTGAGGCCCTAGGATTGCAGCAAAAGGGTTCAATTTTTTTCACTGAAAGAACTACTAGACCATAATCGGTACCTAAGGATGTTGTATTGACAGGGATAAAGGATCTTGAACTCGTCATTTACTCATAGGACCGTGACAACCTAAAGTGGTCAAAGGCTATATGCGCTCGAGTTTCATATGTGTAAACAACAATTCGACCTATAAAGAAGCGGTGTCAACCTGCGCATCATGAAAATATATCAAGGAAGCTACTCGATCATATCAGGAATATTGTATTGCAAAGTCACTCAAAGCGGTTATTAGATCGCCTGTTATCCCGTGGCTATCGTAATTCCACATACGGCGCCTCGAGATGGAACTTCTAGTCTCTTTCCTTTGGCAGGTTAGTGAAACGTTTCCCCTCCCTTCTATGTTCTTTCTGATGTTCTTGGGATAAGAAAATGGCGGTCGGTATCTCAAAGAGTCCGTTCAGATAACACACCATCTAAATGGATCGGTTCCTCGGAACGGAAAAGAGGGTTGTCATCTCTCTTTTGCCAACATGAACAGAACTGGAATACAAAGCTGAGAAAGAATATCGTCATTGACTAGGGTTATTCGAGTTGGATAAGAATTATTCCTGATGCTGGGCATTTGGAATGCTCGGCTAACGCCCCAGAATCAAACATGATATTCCTCGAAAAATGTGTCGGGTTTTGTAAGTGAATACCAGTGGAGGGTAGATGAGCAGGTTCACCGAGTTCTCAGAAGAGCTTCCTGGTTTCTCCCACTCCTTGAATTGTAAACAATTGGACGGAATTATGGGCAATGAGTGTGCTAATACATGCAATTCACGGTATAGTCTTGTTCACAAGTGAGTCAACGGATTTATCAATATGCAACCCCTCATCAGTCAATAGGACCCAATTGGAAACACACGCGATCGCAGTTCCTAATTAATAAATGCCAACGGCTACCTTGAGGAACACTTCATATCCATCAGGCATGGTCTGTTTTTTGACGTGAAGGGAGCGAACCTTTCTGGAGGCGATCCGAAAACAGCGCTTCAGGTAGTACATTGGAAGGTGAAAAAAACGACATTAATTTATATGATTTTCATTTAATTGGTTGGCTACTAGGGGTGCGAATGAAGAAGTATTCATAATATTCAATGAGTAGATATGAACATGGGAAAGTGAGTGCGGGGTATGAGGATATATGTTTTTGTTGCATGCTAAGAGTATACCCCTCAAACGAATCGAGCAACGCCAAGGTATCATATCACCTGCCCTTGAAGAAGGAATGCCGTTCTCCGATGTGCACCTCCAATCACCAGCAATTGGAGGCGCGACTTTGAAAAATTGAAGGCACTAATTCACGATAGGATGGTCACTTCTACAAACCTGGAGCAGACTATTTCGTCAACCAGTGCAATCGGTTTTATTGTCGGAACCTCTTCCATGTATTCCTTTGGACATTTGATCTTTTGCCTCCGAGTTCCCGAGTCAAAAAGTTATATGCTTGGTTTTCTGTGACTTGTTTTGTGATATTTGGGGTTGGCTATTCCCTTTCATTACGTGAATCACTAGCCTATATTTGGCTAAGTACGTTATGCTAGGAGAGTTGTAGGTCAGCTAGCTATCTGCCTACAAGGTCAAAATAACAAGATTATGTTCTCCATTCGAATGTCGTGCGTGAATAATATGAATTCTGACACAATAGGCCATTAAGTTCTAACTCTCACGCAATAGGAACTGGATGCCGCCTTTTGCAAGGCTGCTTAAGGTCCCTTTCTAAATTTCTAGGTCCGGGATTCAATCCGTTATCGATGCAATCCACATCATTGGCATATGCGATCCAAATGGAATCTGTAGCGGTATTTATCCCTTGTATTCGAGTGAGTCAATGGGTGGGTGTCAACACGCAGCCCTACATCGGCGATATGCCGTTTGACAAGGACTGTTGGGACCTTCAACCAGTAATTCACGAGTTCTCTTGGTGACCGATAACTGCTAATAGCTATGACCAGAAGCACCTCATACCAATATGGCCATCAGGCATGTCTGTTTCTGACGCAAAGAGAGAGATGGATGGGCTTGTACTGATTAGAACGTGGTCAATGAAGAAATATTAACGAGATGTCATAAAACCCTGGAGATCAAATATAAAAGATGACAGGTAATAAAATTTCTCTATCGGCTATCTACTAAGAGGAGAAACAGAGGGATCATAAAACAATGCGTGATCGAGGACGCCACAGAATGTAATCACCGATCGTTCGAAAAATGAGGCGCATATTGTAGACAAGATTCCAACCGCGGTCATATGTACACAACTTCCGGAGCAATCGCTGAGGTAGTGATGGTGGATATTGGCGATAGCATGACCATGTTTCGACAAACCGGCGAGGAAGATTTCTCCAGCGGTCAAATTTATGCCATGCAGGAGTTGCTGGTAAATCTCCGGGTATTTGTCTCTTCAATTCCTCTTGTGACATCTCCGATCTGAGTTTCTCGAAGAATTCTAGTGCTTGTTCTGCTGTAAACCGCTTCTTTTCATTTGGTGTGAGCATCATATCCAGCAAAGGGGCGAGGAGGGGAGCAAGTTCAGTAATGTACTACACCGTGTAACTGTGAGCCATTATCTTGTAGCATTGGATACTGTTCACTGACCTGTAGTTCGTAACATAGGAGTCTGCCCATGCAGAAAACATCATAAGTGAAGGGGTTATAATCAATTGGTGCAAGAACGCATTCAAATGCAGGCCCCAAATGTGAACCTTCAAACGAATACTGGATTGGGAGGCGATATTGAGACCTATCAATGTATGAAGGAAGCTTGATTGCCCGGTCAAAATCAAAAATTGCATATTCATTGCGACCTTGAGAACAAAGGTCACGGTGGAAGGCGATGTCCTTTGCATCTGCATCCCGGCCTGCCCATAGATAGTTGACAAGTATGTTATGTGATGCAATATCCTTAGTAACACGTTAGCATATTGGTCATTGACATGAAACATAAAGCTGACCTTGTGCGCAATATTGTTTGTGTGTAAGAGGGATAGGCCCTGACACTAGCTAAGATGGAACGTTTTGAAGCAGGTATGGTTGTCGCACCTTCAGCATACAGTGTGCAAAATTGAGAGCATGTTCAACTGTACCATCTGGAAGGACACCTCCGAAAATATGCCACCTGTAATAGTAAAAATCACATCTACTAAGCATGCAGCTCTAACGCACCTTGGCATGACAAAGAATGTCCATTCTCCCTCATTGAGAATGTCTAGGACAGGCATAACACTCGAAAATGAACTTGATGTGATGTTAGTAGCTTCTTTCAAAAAAGAAAGGATGTTGAATTCTTGGGTACCAGTCGCAACTAGTTTGATTACAACATGACGGTTTAGTGAATCTTGGGCAAGCGCAACATTCTCCTATACATTATACAGTTAATAAATCAGCTACACCCGAAGAGCAACATACAGATACGTCTGGGCCCTCATGAACAATTCCATGACATGGCACAAAGGGAGGCGAGTCAGAGGTAAAAGGTTCCTTCCTGAGGGGGTACATCCTTGGTGCATTTGCTCCAATTTTGAACTCAGCTATATACAGATCATAACCTCGTTCAGAGAACCAGGAGCGCCTAGATTCCCAGAATTGTCAGCCATTGCAGATTTGAGGCCGGCATGCAAGGCGATTCAATTCATCCTTTACTAGTGATTAGCTTTGTCATATTTCTAAAGTAATTTAACGGTCTCACTGTAGCACTTTTCATGATCAAAATAAGTTGTGAGTTGTCGAGAAGGTCATTAAACTGCCAGTGAAAAACAATACTAGTTGTTTAATAGAATCCCACGGGTGCCAATTGAAGTTGCTCTTTGTTCTTATGTCACAATGTGACATGCAGAAATCTGAGATCAGGTTTTGTACACCACTTTGAGATTCCTGAACCAAGGCAAGAGACAGGGTTGAACCCATATCACCATCTCTCAGAGCTAGATACCAACTGTGTTACGCCCTCCAACCTTCAGTGCTCAAGGTTCAACCCCTAAGTGCCTTTAACCCCTATCTTCGACGTTTTGATGTCTTCTTATTTACCTTTGTTTACTCCAATGTGAATATTGACTTACTGATATCTCTGGACAGTTGTTTCATCTGTAGTCATACATCCTGACTACTACCTCAGGGTACTCTGGTCCCCAGGTTCCCTTACTCATCCCCTTATCAATATTCTTACTCATCTAACTACCAAGAGTAGTTATACTTAGGCTGTTACTTGTTTCACCACCTTTTTAGTTTATTTCATTGTTCTTTCCGATGATCTTGACCTCCTGGTTGTTTCCCATAAAGGAGAATCCTCCAGCAAGGAATTCTCCAAGGGAGAAGATTCGATGACCTAGCTGGGGTAGGTAATAGACAGGATATATCTTTGAGATAGTATTGTTGGTTTTGTCGGTGCTGTGTTTAATATAGATCATTCCTCGACCTAATAATTTTACTACAGCTCCTTTCTCAGCAATTTCAATGGGGATTGGGTTTTTTAAGGCTTCATAATCAGTGAAGTCCTTTTTACTCATTGTAATGTGTACAGAGGCACCGGAGTCCAGTAACCATGGTTGTTACACCCTCCAGACCTCTAGCGCTCAAGGTTCAACCCCTAAGCGCTCCTAACCCCTATTTTCGACGTTTCGACGTCTCTTTGTTTACCTTTGTTTATTCTAATACGAATATTGACTTACTGTTA
>KZ302136.1:0-44786 GCA_002554575.1 Amanita thiersii Skay4041 | reverse complement strand
AAAGATCAGCTTGGTCTTATCTTCAATGATTCTTAGCGAGAGGGCGTGTCAAAATTATATGCTCTCAAATAATTGAAGACATCTGTCAACAAAGCAGATATTGAATCATTGATTAGATAGCGAGAATGATAACACTATCATTCTGTCATAAGCAGGATCAAGTCATCATGACTCATCATTGATATGACATGAGATCGCTGACACAAGTAGAGAATGGAACTGTTGAATAAGCTATTCCTTCTCACACTTGACATGACATGGAAATGGGATTGATAATCCACTTACTCAGCACATAACCATGTCTGACATTTCGTGTATTTTTCTTCTATTAATATACTGGTCTGAAATGTATATAAGCCCTGTATTCTGTAGGAAGAAAAATAACAAACTTCATTCTCTCAATTGTCAAGCCTCTGCCTCCTCTTGAAATTGTCACTACATGCTACTCTCTTCATTTACTACACTGCTCTAGAATGTAAGTGAAAGTCTTACTTAACTAGCTGCTGCATGTTGCTGTTGTCGTCCTCTCAACACCAGGAAGCAATAAACAAATTATGTGCATCTGCAGATGCAACTAACCAATGGTTAGAACAACAAGTCCAATTATTGCATCAAGAAGTAACCGCTCTTAATTTATGACCACTTGACTAGCCCCTCCACCAATCATCCCCATCCCACCTGCATCCCCTCAACCATTACCACCTCCTTCACCCCATTACCAACCCTTCCAGGCCTGGGATGATGATTGTATCAATTGGGATAATCTTGAATGGAAAGAAGACAAATATTGTGGTCAAGTATACCATTATGCCATTACAGGTCCAGACCATGCTCGTCACTTCATTGGAATATCACAGGAAAATCGAAAATGTTTTGACAATTCAAAGTGTCAACTGGCTTGTCTTCTCTTTGAGGGTCAAGCCCTCGCATTTACCATGTCAGGAGTCTGATCACTGGGACAGTGATCTTAGAGAGAGGGTCATGTTATGCCCTCCATTCCCCTAGCACTCAAGGTTCAACCCCTAAGTGCCCCTAGCCCCTATTTTCGACGTTTTGACGTCCTTTTATTTACCTTTGTTTATCTGTATGCAAATACTCACCTCTACTGCCTTTTGGACAGTTGTTTCATCTGTAGTCAATGTCGCTGACTACTGCCTCAGGCTACTCTGGTCCCCAGGTTTTCTTTATCATCGCCTTACCAAGCTACTTACTCATCTGGTTACCAGTAGTAGCTATTCTTATCTTCTTACTTGTTTTACTATCTCATTTTAGCTCGCCTTAACTACCACCTTTATGTATAAAAGCAGTAGTTACATTGCCTAGGATTCCCTAGGCTTTCAATACAAGTATTCCCTCTACTCTCACTTCATTCTCATTGTCTGAGGATCTACCTAGAGCATCGCTCTACCTAGTGACCAGGCATATCTATATCTTATCTAAGTGGTGGTTATCTCGCCATTGCCGCTCACCACTGAGAGTCCTATACTTGGTCTTCAGCTTACTGCCTGAGCACTGAGATAGACATCCCTTACAATCACTGAGATATTGATATTATCTTAGATTGCTGCTAACATTGACATGATGATTTTCTTGAGCTGCCTGCCTCTTCTCATTATTCCCATTCCACAATGATGATAGTTATGCATTTACCTTTTGGTGTGCCACTGAATGAGGATGTTGCTGTGAGAAACTATCCAGCTATCACATCCCTTACTATTGTTTATTTCTATTTACATTTATTTATCTAAACTCCGGACTTAGCACAAGTTTAGTTATACCACAGTTCAGTCTCTTGATATGACTGAACTGTGAGTGTCCTTACATTCTTTTCACTTATACCCTATACTAATTATCTCATAGTATCTAATTAAGTATTAGATTTCTCTCAGTTGCTCAGCAACAAAATTCAACGGCACTGCACTGGCCGTCATAACACAACGAGCCACTAACACTGTGACAACAAACAACACATTCAGAAAATGCATCAAGAGCGACTTGGAAAGGGACCAGCCCTAATTGATGTTAGACTGAAGGAAATGTGCACCAAACAATTAAGAATTTGAGCTTAAATACTTCTGGCCTCCGGCCCCATGATGACCCAATAAACTGACGGATCACACTTGACACTTGTACCGTTCCCTACATGTTTCACTCGTTTGCGATACGGTACCCCTCGCTAAGACAAGTCAACTCGAGTGAATTATAGGTACTACACCAACATCCATTCAGACTCAGATCAACAAGGGGAAACGACAACCTACCTACGAAGGTAAAGAGCAGGGTGTAGTAAAAGAGTAGCACAACTACAAGGGATAAGGCGGCCGGTAAGATATTGTTACACGTAAAATAATTTCATAGATTTATCGCACCTCTAAAGCACAGGGGGAGTCAGGCTGATGTTGGCATTGCCGGATCGCCATGACTCGGCTATTAGGGGCTGGAAAAACTTTCTTTACTTTTCACTCCGACGGTGATATTGGGGCTGGAACCACTGGCTATACCTTTGAATTTCACCAACTCGGAAAAATTCAATGTATTTTTTTTTTGGAATATCTCGCTGTCTGTTGCATTGGCACTGATATCTTGCACGGCGGCTCGCGCTAGGTAAGCTCCAGCTTAATGGAACACCATCTTCCATCAGGTACGGGGTAAACATTGGGATTGGGGTAGAGAGGCTATTCTGACTTACGGGTCAACACCCCGAAATCAACTCAAGGTGAGCCTATCTTTTCCTAATTAAAATATAGAAAACTCGGGCTGGAAATGCACAGATACCCATCTGAAACTGCAAAAGAAGGACTGAAGACGCAGAAACTGAAGGGAGGTGCTGTAGGGCGAGTCACGAAGATTCAAGTTGTTACACAGTCGCAGAACGACGCCGTGACATATTATTTCGGCAAGGCTACATCAAATACGGCCATACAAACACAAACAAAGACGCAGCTGACCGTTTGTTTTTGTTTTTGTTTTTGTTTTTGTTTTGTGGTTGACCAAAGTCATCTCCCAAGCCACCAACCACCCCCATGAACGAAGTCGAGGACGACGACAAAAAGCCATTCGACGCCGAGCTAGGGCACGACGATGACTCTCAACCAGACCCCGAGGAGCACCTCATGCTCGACCAAGGGAATGGCAGAGTTTGGATGGTCAAGGTACGTGTGTCGCCCTCTCTCCTTACCGCAGGTCTTCTTCCTTTGTTACCCTCTTGGAAACATGTAAATGATACAAACCCCCTACTTCAAAGGTCCCAAAATTCCTGATGGAACGCTGGTCAGCCATCGCCGCTGACGACGTCCACCTTGCCACGATCCGCGTCTACACCAACGCTACCAACCCGCACACCAAAAAACCGCGTATCATCCTCTTCCTCCCACCCAACCGGGACCCCAACGATCCCAACTCCCCAACCCCGACTCCTCCTCCTGGTCCTGGCACCCCACTCTCCTCCCAGCCACAATCGCAACAGGACCCAAACCGCCCTGTCTTCACCACGACGACCTCATACCCTAGCACCGGTTCCGAACCGGACTGCTACGAACTAGACATGGTGAATGACTCGGTGGAGAACCAGATTGTCGTTGCTGAGCGCCCAAAGGATTCTTCCCTTACTCCTGCCACTGGTGCTACCAGCAGTGGTCCGGGAATGAACTCGCGCGCACGCACGACGATTCTAACTGGCCGGATCAAGCACGAGTGTAATCTACGCCCAACATTCAGTGCCAGTTATCGCAAGCAGATGAAGGAGCGGCATATGAAGTATAACACGCCTGTCAGACAGATTAGGATGATCGAGGAGGCGGGTATACCCGGTGGTAGGGGCGGTGTGAACAGGCTGAGTAGTGGAGTTGGGGTTGGAGCTGTTGGTGCGTTTGGAGATCTTACGGTGCGTAGAGTATTATCCTTGTTTTGGTTTCGCTGAGCCTCTTAATAATTCCTTATAGAAAAAACCAAAACCAGCAAAGGGCACATTTGAGCGCATGGCACGGATGCCACGTAACCAGCTTCTCGACCAGATATTTACACTGTTCAGAGATCCACCGAGGTGGAGCATTCGAGCGCTACGCGAGAAGACACAGCAGCCCGAAGCGTACCTCAAAGACGTTCTTTCCGAAGTGGCTTTTCTACATAGGAGCGGGGAGTTCAATGGCCTTTGGGAGCTCAAGGATAACTTTAAAGGCGAAGGAGTGAGCAACCAAACCTTTCCATCCATTCATTACCTGACCCCCAATTTTTACGCTAGATGCGCGGTGAGAATGTGCCTGGGAGTGCAGGGTTGATGGGTGATGTCAAGTCGGAGGGAATGGAGGACGAGGAAGAAGAGGATGAAGATGAAGATATGGAGGAAGTCTCGTGAGTCCCCCACTCCTTTCTGATTCTCTCTCTCCTTCCTCTTCTGTCTTTTTTTTTAATAATATCGCATGGACGTTGTATGTTTTCCATTCACTCACATTACTTATCTCTCTTTGTTTTTTTGCTCTATGATGCATGCACACAAGTTTTGCCGAGTTTGTACATTATAATAGTCAAATACATCATCAATAACATGTCATGTCGATAAAGTCCTATGGTTGTATGTTATAATTTTTATGTTTCATCTTTTTTCCCCCCTTTGCATTATCCTTTGGTCAGCAAGCGGTATACCGTACTTCGAATCTGATCTGAATCCAGTGCGTGTATAACCGCCCTCGGATTTAACTATCCCCATCACCACCATCCGCACAACTATTTGCAGTGCCTGTCATGCCTGTCACTACCCATGCTGCACGGTATCAATGACAAAGATCAGCCGTTCTGGCAGGAAGTGGTGCAAAATAACGTGATCATCTGTCAATCAGAGTAATCATTTATAGCACACTGTCAAGTTTTGGGTACCGCTTTGGGTACCGCTTTCCATTCTCATCAGTCGAGAGTGGAGAGTGCGTCGTTACCATCATCACTGCATAGAAAATTGTAACAGCGAGAAAGGCGCAGTAAGATATCCACAGTTGTGAAACTGCCGAGGTCAATCACCAAACGTCCTGATGTTGGTTATCTGCGAGTTCGGGTAAGGGGGACAGATATTTTGGGAGTGGAAAGAATGGACCCGGGAGGGTATAAATACGAGCCCTACCAGGACCTCCAATTCCCTCAGCGCAGTGCACTCACCCTCCTCATTACACTAAAGCGTGCCGGACACCTTTAGTTTCTTTTGCATCTCACTTCAACTCTACCTTCGTTTTAACGATCCTAACGACTCAAGACCACTTTCACAACTCTCAATCCAACTTCTTTTCATTAGTTTGAAAAACATGGTCCAATTCACCGCACCCACCTCTGTCGCTCTCCTTGCCTTGCTCGCTACCTCTGCTTCTGCCCTCCCCACTGGATCTAAAGAATCCATCGAGGCACGAGAGTGAGTCTAGATTGTTTTCCTTTGGGTTGATGACTCGTGCTGATCAGCTCTTTGTTAGACTCGCCGACGAGTCTGGTTTGTTGGAAGCTCGTCTCTTCCGTGTAACCGGTAAACACGTCAACAACAACGACGCTCTGAGACCTCTCAGCGACGCCCAAAACCAGGACGAGCAAAGCTCGACGCAACAAGGGCAAGATACCGAAGCTGGCAACGCCCACCACCACCACCGCCACCCACACCGCAAGCACAAAAAGGGTGGGAAAAAGCACGGCAGTCAGAAGCGAGAGTAAGTCACTTGTTAATTGTTTGCTTTTGTAAGGGCACGAGCTGACTACGGGCTTGTTTTTCCTTTATGATAGACTTGATGAGCGGGACTTTGATGAAGATGACATCTTGGAGGCTCGTTCTCCCGTCCTGAATGAGGCAAAACACGCTTGGCAAAAGACTGGTGGTCTGAGACAGGTCGCCACAAAGCCGCTCAAGAAGCAGATCAAAGACTCTGCAGAAGCACACATGAACGGGCATCGTGGACCTGGACGCCAGCTCTCTGCTCACCAAGAAAAGCATGAGCACAGCAACTTCAGAGACCACCCCACGATGAAGGCCGCCAAAGAGTCCATGCGGGAGGGAAACAAGCAAGCGGGCTCGCACAAACACCCAGTCAGTGATAAGTTGAAGGGTAACAGTGCATTCAAGTCCCAGGGCCACAAGCGAGAGTGAGTTTCCGCTACACAGCCCCACCTTCATCAGCTCTAACCTTTATTATGATAGGCTTGATGAACGGGACTTTGAAGAGGATGACATCTTGGAGGCCCGCTCTCCCGTCCTTAGTGAGGCGAAACACGCTTGGCAAAAGACTGGTGGTCTGAGGCAGGTCGCTACAAAGCCACTCAAGAAACAGATCAAAGACTCTGCAGAAGCACACATGAACGGGCACCGTGGACCTGGACGCCAGCTCTCTGCTCACCATGACAAGCAAGAGCACAGCAACTTCAGAGACCACCCCACAATGAAGGCCGCCAAGGAGTCTATGCGGGAGGGAAGCAAGCAATTGGGTTCGCACAAACACCCAGTCAGTGACCAGTTGAAACACAACAATGCATTCAAGTCCCACGGCCACAAGCGAGAGTAAGTTCCAGCCTACAAGTTCCCCGCTTTCTTCAGTTCTAATTTTCTGTTCTGATAGGCTCGATGAGCGTGACTTTGAAGAGGATGACATCTTGGAAGCTCGTTCTCCCGTCCTCCACGAAGCTAAGCACATTTGGCAAAAGTCTGGGGGTATGAGGCAGGTCGCTACAAAGCCACTCAAGAAGCAAGTCCAAGACACTATACAAGCACAAATGAACGGCAACCGAGGACCTGGACACCATTTCCCTGCTCACCATGACAAGAAAGAGCCAACCAATTTGAGAGACCACCCCACACTGAAGGCCGCCAAAGAGTCCCTGCGGGACGCACACAGGCAATCAGGCTCGCACAAGAAATCCGTCAGCGACCACGTGAAGGATAACAATGCATTCAACCACAAGAAATCCATCAGTGACCACGTGAAGGACAGCAATGCATTCAAGTCCCACGACAAATCCAGTCACAAGCGAGAGTAGGTTTTGGCTCGTGTCTCCATCCCCTTCAATCAAGGCTAACGTTATTTCTTCTCTAGGTTTGACGACTTCGAACTTTATGAGAGGGACTTTGATGACGAGCTTGAGGCACGCGAGTTCTGGGAATTGGACGAGTTGGATTGAACTTGAATTTTTCATAAGAGGGTTTTGATTAGGCAGAAGTCGCTGCTACTGCTCCGTACTGCCTTTTAGTCACAAGCTGTAGATGTGAAGTACTTTGGGATCAATTATAAGGGGAGTTGTATAAAGGAATGACGAGAAGGATACTTTGAACTGATCAAGACCCCATTGGAGTGTTGGTTAGTATTCCTCAAGCTTATTCCTTTTCTGGAAGTAGCGTGAGAAATGAAACACGGCCCGTTGTTTCCGATTTCCATTTCATTCAACTATAAACCTCTGCCCATTCAAGGGAGGATGAGGGTTCTAACTTGGCCGCTTTGGTACGTCGTAGATAACTACATCCGCCCTGCCCTCTCTGGGTCTTGCCGGTCGCAGGAAGACAGTCAACAGTTACCCCGCTGACCATCAAAACTCCCCCCGAAACCAGGATTGAACCTGATTCCACCATCATCCGAGGTCGTTCTACTAGTACATACAACATTAATTAGATATGGATGTAATCTGAATGAAAAGCTCAGCAATGGGTGATAAAAAGGCATACCATCACTATGGCGGCTTACCTATCCAAAACCATCAAATGCGTCCTTGAGGAAAAGCATTCAGCCTATGCCAGCGATTAGACCAAGTCCATGTCCATGCGAGTAACTTACTGGTACTTGAGTATCCCAAAGCTTGCAAGCGTGATATCCTCCAAGAACCATCCTGTTGCACGACGACTACACCAACACCACATCCCACCACATCCTGGCCAGGAGGGCGTCTTCAGGCGCACCCTGGGAAGTGAGTGATCACACTACTGCTTCCCCTCATGCCACACCGTCATCGCTGCCGAAGCTGGTTCTGCGTGTGGCACTCATCCAGAGAAGCGGACGATACCAGCGCCCACCCTCCTTCTGGGCTGTGCAACAGTGCTCTACGTGACTCTCGCGCATGCTTCAGTCAAACGACAAGGGGGGGAGGGTGGCTGACAAAATCAAACCATTAGAGCTGTGAAAGTGAAGAAACACCAAAGAAATTACCTTCAAGCTGGACTCCCCCGTTCCAGACACGATATCCTCCAAGAACCACCCTAGTAGACTGCGACCGTACCAACAACTGATCTCCAGTACCTAACCGAGAGACCGTATCTTCAGGTGCACCCTGAGGAGTGAGTGATCACACTACTGCTCCCCCTCATGCCACATCGTCATCGCTGCAGGAACTGGTTCCGCATGTGGCACTCCTCCAGAGAAGCGGACGACACCAGCACCCACTCTCCTTCTAGGCTGTCTACCAGTGCTCTACGTGAATCTCGTGCCTGGTCGAATTGAAATCTAGCTTGGCGAGTTGACTAGAACCAGGCAAGAAACAAAAGTAACTGGGAGCAGGACATGTTGAGGTTAAGTTGGGATATAAGTCGGCCGAATGATGTACTCACGTTATATTGTTGATGGTAAGGTAAATAGGGTTGGGCGGGGTCTAAATGAGAGATAGAGAAGTATGACACTGGTATCGTGATACTCACATCCTCGCCGAAGCTGTTGATAGGCGAGCTGTGTGGATGGAATTAGTACAGCTGGCTCGTAGACATAGAAGACTGATGTACCTGCACTTTCGGTACATTGTCTAGGCTTGAGCATATCCAACTACCAGCAACGCCGACGACATCCAAGAGAGGAAGGATGTATAGAGGCATGTTAATAGTATGTGATGATGTTGATACTCACTGGCTGGTGTTGGAAGGCGGACAGGGTGTCGATTCTTGAGGTGAGATGTGAAAGCAGGAGATAGGTGTCGATCCTTGCTAGAGTTGTCTTATAAAAGATTTGAACACTGTCAGCCACTCGAGGTACAGCCACAATTGTACAAAAATAGACGCCGCATCTTGAGTTCTGGGAACAAGATTTCTAAATAATTAACGTACGCACTTTGTGAATTGAACTTGAACTCATTCTACGGGTTGTTACTACTAGGACAGTTGAGCCTCACCAACATTCAGATTCCAGGCGTGTCTCTCTAACATTCTTGGGAATCTTCAAGTTAGATGAAAAATTCAAAGGTAACAAGATTGCGTCGAAATTTATATTTGGGACTCCCAGGAGTTGACAATGATAAAAGGGGTTGATAGACATTTCTAACCACATCTAGACACCAACAACTCAATCTAATTCGTTCAACTCCAAGTTCTTCGTCGATACCTTTGGTATCTACTGGTAGATCACCAAAATATCGTGCAAATATCTCTTCGCTAAAGTGTTGTACTTCCAGATCCTCGTAGAGAATGCTCCGCTTTCGATAGGCCAAAGTTTGTCAAGGGTGTGCATTTCGGGTCTATGGACGGGCTCATTTGAAGATGGTGCGAGTTGAGGAGGAGCGTGTGAAATTGCATTATTTGGATCCATGGTTTGATATATACATCATCAAACAGCCGTCAACCATGCTGCTGGGCACCGCATTCTTTCACTTGGCTGACTTTGCATAACAATTTGATGCCGGACACTCAAGTATGTATTCACGATGAGAATTGGCACTGAGTATCTCTCCCTCATAGTGATACAGCAGTAAGAAAAATCCAGCTGTATGCAAAGAGCTGCGATTGTGACTACTAGATTCAAGTTATCCATGGGTGGTGCTAACGACATCTGCAGCAACGCAACGACTCCAATACCCCAGTATCTCAATACAATCCATCCAACTCCAAGTCCCAGTAGCCCCTTGCCTCGGGGTCCTCATCAAAGTCTCTCGCATCCAAGTCTTCGTCGAAATATCTTGCATAGATATCTTCATCAGAGTCTCTTGCCTCAAGATCTTCATTGAAATTTCTCGCATACAAATCCTCGTCGAAATCCCTTTCCTCTATATCCTCATCAAAATACCTTGCATACAGATCCTCATCGAAGTCTCTCGCGTCAAGGTTTTCGTCAAAGCCCCTCTCGTACATATCCATGTACCTTGTGACGAAACAATGTTAGCTGACACTAAATTTGTTGTCATGCTACAAGAGCTTACTCTCGCCTGTGATTGGATTTACCACCTTTGCTTTTGAAGGCATTGGCTGCATGCAGGATCATACTCCGTTTCTTCATCTTTGCACGTAATTCTGCAGACTTCTTTTGCTCCTCCGACAGTGACTGCTTGATGTCTTTACTTTGCTGGTGCATCTGTTTCAAGGCTGCATGTTGCTTATCCTTGGCCTGGCCAGGAGCATGCTTGGGTAAATTCATATTTGGTGCTGGACTTGTCCTCGAATGTTGGTCCACAGCGTTCATCGCCTGGTCAAGCGCCAGGCCAGGCGCATTGCTTGTTATCGCCTTCCCGGCTGCTTTGAACATCCGCGTTCGTAATTGACCAGCTTTATGATCATGGGATGCAACTGCATTAGCCCTTTGTCGAATGCGCCTGTTTTCTGGAGCATCTGGCTTCCAACTTAAACGAAATACATCGTATCTACGAGCTTCTAATGAAGGCTCCTCTTCGAACCTGGAAGTCAATTATCTCAGTAAGTATCGATGTCATTCAAATTGAGTTAATGAACCACACCCTCTTGCTTCGATGATATCGTCATAATCAGTTGGAGCAGCAAGTGTAGAAGTAACGATCATTCCGAGAGTGATAGAGGCAATGAAGTTTGTTTTGACCATCTTAGAAGGTTGGGATAGAAGTTGCAAGAGTTGGCAAGAGTGAAGCCGAGTAGAATCGCTCAGTGTGACCTGCACATTGAGTGAGTGCGCTGCGCTGGAGATGTATGTTCTCTAGCTGCAGCATTTATACCTGGATCGTACTCTTTGTTCTCCAGTGAAGCGTCATTTGGTTTCATATCCTTTGTTTTGTATCGTCCAACGACCAAGCAGTTGAAACCAGAACCGCAGAAAACATTATGGCGGCTCATGTTGCGTGTAAATCTTCTCCACCGCCGGTGACGGGGA
Source organism: Amanita thiersii Skay4041 (assembly GCA_002554575.1). Taxonomy (NCBI): domain Eukaryota; kingdom Fungi; phylum Basidiomycota; class Agaricomycetes; order Agaricales; family Amanitaceae; genus Amanita; species Amanita thiersii. The sequence continues at coordinate 33,747 of KZ302136.1, read as the reverse complement.
ATAATGATTGTGATCCAAGTTCGACGGAAGTACTGCGTGCCGATCGTTTGAAACTGCTACAAGTGCCTCTTACAAGGATAATTATCTGTGTCAGAAAACTTTCACATGGTTATTAATAGAACCCAACTGGTGCCATATCTATCGTCTCTTGTCGGTCTTAGAGTTTATCCGGTGTATGAACACCATCCGGCCATGAATATGGTGTCAAAGTGTCGCGATCTCTAGCCCTCAATACCGGCAATTTGCTCACGGGGGTGTGGGGGGCATTCTCATCTCTTCTTAGAAAATGGCATGCATCCAGTATAATATATTTTTGTGTAAGCTTTTGCTTTACATCTTCAAGCCCTGTAACTCCGCAGCGTTGTTTCATTGTTCTAAAAAGGATCTTATCATCCGGCAGCGAAAAAGGTTGTTTAACCGGTATGTGTTTTGGATATATATAGATGATCTATCTTTGAACGTTTGCGATAAAAACTCTTGGGTAGGGCTCTAGGACTCCGAGAAGCTGAGTTTCAGGACATATGAGGGAAATACAATAAATCATATTTGTATTTTCAAACTGCGTTAGAGGGTAAAACATATCTCGATTTACCCAGCGAGATCACGCAACCTCAACTTTATTATTTACGTTACAATATCCAGATGGGCTCTGGGGTTGAAGAGCACTCAAGGACTTGCGTAGAATTAGTCCTGCCATAACGAACTTTCATTGGGATACAATCCATGATCATTTTTTTGTCTGTTTGTGTTTTTGAAACATTTTTCCCTTGTTTTCACTACATATTAGAAGACCACGATTTGGAATGTTAATCATGCTTCGTCCTTAAGTTAAGACGGACTCTCAATCATAGTATTCATGGTTGTTGGAAGTACAATAGTAGTGCTAGAGTTCGCAGTTTTGTGACATGTGATGTCACACTTTCTATATTCAGTAGTTATACTGTATTGGTAGCACAAGTCCTAACCACGACGCTGTATTCCATCCTCTGGTGCGAGTTATACCTTTCTTCAATGGTATTATTGGATCACCATCTGGTAAAATCCCGCAACATTGAAACTACCCCTGCAGCTCAATCTAATTCGTCCAGCCCTAAGTCCTACTAGTAGCCTCTCACTTCAAGGTCCTCACCGAAATCTCTTGCCTCTAAATCCATCTCAGAGTTCCTTTCCTATGTATCCAAATCTATCTAAGCAACATGCTCTATAGATCTAAGTACCTAGTCCACGTAGATACTAGGTTACATGACAACACATTGTCCAATTGCCAACGGTTCCGAGTCTGAGCTAAACAATGCCAAATAGTTCTGATTCCTCTCCTCTCACTCCAATCTACAGGTATCTGGTTGACACTGGAATTGATGCACTTGCTCTGTTTTATTTTATCAGTCCCTGCCGATACTGAACCACATGCTATCTGCCACTTAACACCTCTTCGCACATTGTGCGTCAACTGTATCAATATCTTCTTTCCCCACCCTCTAAACAAAACCATGTGGAGGTGTGATATTCCGAAGATACACCTGTCCCAATCGAGCAATCAATAAGGATCTCCTTTTAAGCCGCGCCATATCTCCCCTCTTTCTCCACCTGTGGCTTAGCCTTGGTGGATGATACAAAAGACTGGCAGCCATTCAAGTCGTCCACCTGACTGGACTAAGCTTCCGATTTTGCCTTAGTTGTACTCTTAATTGACTTGTGCACCTTTTTTAGCCGTGGTGGTATACATCTGTTCCTTCATAGTCTCTCATCATGACTGTACAAGCGGATTGCATAAATACATCCCCGCGGCATTGTCTCCTTCGTTCTTGGCTTGGTTGAAAGGTCATCACGGCGCTTTCAATCAACATCCCACTCTTGACCTATAGGCTTACAGCTAAGGGATATTATGATGTTCAAAAAGTTCTTTTCATTTATTCTGCTTGCTGTTATGTGTGCGTCGACGAGTTTGGCAGCACCACGAACTACTAGTGCAAAACTCGCAACGCATAGGACACATGAAATCAAGCGGGGACTGACGATCGAAGCGTTCCATCCTCCAAGCACATTTGAGGTATGTCCAGCGTTTGTACACATTGCATCGTTCTGTCTCTTATAAATGGTGCGAAAATAGACATTTGGGGAGGGAATTGACCACCCATTATCGGGACGTGTGAGGTTCTCATTGCCAGACTCGGCAAGGGCATTAGCTGCTTCAAGAATGGGGATTGACGAAAGCGGAATCGGAGTTAGATCGAGTTTCGAGGGCGAAGTTGCCTCTCATGCATACCTTCGACAGATTCATGTAAGTTAGTAGTCAAGCGTTGAGAGTTCGGGCACATACGGGATGTTGTTATTTTAGGACGGTATACCATTTGCGAACGCAGTCGCAAACGTCGCGTTTAATAAGCAGAATAAAGTTGGTGGATCTAATTGTTCATCTGTGCTTGCATTGCTGATTGCCATTATACTAGGTTGTTTCATTTGGCACGTCCTTTGTGAAACCAAGTTCGTATAAATTAATAATATACCAAAGCAATTCGCTGAGGCGTTACTTGATTTGTAGACAAGATTGCTTCATCTACGCCCACAGTGTCACTCGAAGATGCTATCGCCTCCGCAGAACAAACGTTGGGGGGCAGATTTAATGGCCACCCAGCTACACTTGAATTTCTTGCGCTTCAGGATGGGTCTGCCTCCTTGACTCATGTAATCCAGATTGAAGATCACCAGACAGGTGCCTGGGTTGAGGCATTTGTCGACGCTCATTCTGGGACAGTGTTGTCTGTCACTAACTTTGTGACGGATGCAACAGTTGAGATTATTTATCTGCCGCAATGGTGATCAATTGATGGGTTATTATAGTATCGCGTGTTACCAATTACGGAACAGGTGCTAACACAGGGATTCCAACTTTTGGTAAACCCTCAGGATACTCTCGCATCACCTAATGGCTGGCATTCTTCGCCAATGTGAGTGGCAATTATCTTGGTATGTCAATGGGCACTAATCGTCTGTGTGAGATAGCCAGACGTCGTGCGTAAATAACTGTTGCCTTGTCACGATCTTTCTAAAAAGCAGGGCAGTGGAAACAACGTTATCACGTCACCGATAGCCCCCCCTAGTTCATCACCAGACGTATTTAACTGGGTACAAAATGCAACCCAGTCACCGACAACCCAAGTCAATGTTTTTGCGGCCTGCACCAATCTTTTCTATGTTGTTAATACTGTTCATGATTTCACGTACAGGTAGGTAAACCGAAACTATATGTGACCCTTGTTGCTGAAATCCTGCTCACAGATACGGCTTCACAGAGGTACAGCTTGATCATCTTGTGGAAAATTGGATGTGAATCTGATTGTTGGACACAAAGGGCGGTTTCAATTTCCAGCAAAATAATTTTGGGAAGGGTGGGTTGGGAAACGATCCCATCATTGCCTCTGTACAAGACACCTCCGGGACAAACAACGCTGATTTTGCAACACCACCTGAGTAAGTTACTGAATTGCTCAAAGTTCCCGTTTTTTCTTCCTCACCTATTTCTCTTCTAGTGGTCAGTCAGGTCGTATGAGTGCGTGATTTGTAATAAGACCGATGTCCCACTCAAGGAGGGTTTTCTTTAGGAATGTTCTTATGGACGTTTACCTCTGTATGTTTTCAAGTTTTTCCTCTCTCTGGCTGACTGATATGGCCTTGAACCCCATCAAGCCGCAACGTGATGGTGCTCTTGAGAATGATATTGTTGTCCATGAGAATACCCATGGTGTTACAAATAGAATGACTGGAGGTGGCACTGCCCGCTGCTTGCAAACAATTGAGGCTGGTGGGATGGGCGAAGGTCTAACACTTTTACTCCTGCCCTAATCATGGTGTTAATATATCCCCTTCAGGCTGGTCTGATGCGATGGCAGAGTAAGTATTCTGAAAGGCACCCTTGTTGAGGATTCTTGTTAAATGATGTCAAGTTGGACAGAGAAAACTTCTTCAGCAGTTCCTGATTATGTTGTCGGTCCATATGTTGTCAACGACCCGGCTGGGATCCGCAGTCATCCCTACTCCACCTCGCCGTAAGCCTTGTTTATTTTGAGTCCAGTAGGAAATTGTTTCAGCATTAAGCCAGAACCGTCAACCCTCTTCGTTACTCCAACCTTCAGGTCTTAAACGAAGTCCACGGTGAGCGATGAGTATCTCGTTTCCCTGAGCAAATTGACAGATGTTAGACATCGGCGAGGTCTGGGCTAATATGCTCCACAACGTCTATGCTGCTTTAGTGGCCGCTCATGGCTGGTCAGCTACCTCAAGAACAAATCCAGCTGGAACCGAAGGGAACATTGTCCATCTCCACCTCTTCATTGATGCACTGCAACTTCAGCCTTGTAACCCAACCTGTATGTATACAGCTGTACTGTACATTGATGCGTTGATAACCTCCTTGACTACATCGTCGTTAGTCCTCAGTGCCCGGGATGCTTGGATCCAGGCAGATGCGAACAGATATGGGGGAGCTAACCGTTGTACACTATGGCGGGCCTTCGCCAGCCGAGGTCTTGGTGTCAACGCTATTAACCACCAAGATGATTTTACCGTTCCTTCTGGTTGTTAAAGATATTTCACAAAGAGTATTCAATACTCATGTATATTTGTAACCATAGAAAACTTTGAGATTTTTATGCAGATAATCCTGCACTTTGATTGTGCGATGTGATTCCATCCAAGTTTGGATGAGCCTTCATTGGGTTCCAATTCGTGATTATTTCTTAGGCTATGTGTTCATAATTTATTAAACACTCTGCCCTTTTTTACCATTTAGTTAGAAAACTTCCGATTAGGAATGTTAATCATTATTTACCCTTGAACTGTGACGAGCTGTCGATGGTAGTAATGGTATTACTGGATCACCATCTGGTAAATCCCGCGACATTGAAACTACCCCTACAGCTCAATCTAATATCTAATTCGTCCAGCTCCAAGTCCCAGTAGCCTCTCACTTCGAGATCCTTATCGAGATCTCTTGCCTCCAAATCCCCATCAAAGTCCCTTTTTGACATATCTGAATCCATATACCTTGTGACGAGAACAATATCGACGATCACTAAGTATGTACGCATACAGCAAAAACTCACTCCCGCTTGTGATTGGATGCGCCGCCTTTACTCTTGAAAGCATTGACGGCTTTCGCCATCAAAGCAGCTTTCCTCAACTTCGCCTACCACTCTGTAGAGGACTGCTTGACGTTTTTAGTTTGCTTATGTATATGTTCCAATGCGGGATTCGCCTTATCCTACTCGGACCTGCACTTGGATGAACCTTAGCCAAGGCCTTCTTGGGGGTCTTGTTGCGCTCGGTTTCCTGCTGGAGATGGTTCTTTTTCAGCGGGGCAAGGATAACACTGCGTGGGGCACCATCGGCCACAAGTTTTCCCATCTGTTTAGGGGGACTCCTAGCTTCCATACGGGCTTCCAGCACGGGCTTTTCACTAAGTCTAGAGGCGCATAGTAAGTATATGCTGGGTGTATTAGGCGAATATAACAATGACTCACTCCCTTGCGTCAATGTTATCCTGAGGTGGGGTAGGGAGGGCAGCAGAAGATGCTGCCAACAAGGCGAGGAGGCCAATAGAGGCAGATGTGGTGAATTGGACCATGACAAATACAAAGAATTGAATTGAGTCGAATTGGAAAGGGAAAGAAAGCCGAGTAGAAGGAAAGTGAAGAAGCGCTATGAAAAGATGTCAAAGGTGACCAGCACGCTTTCGATGAGTAGATGTGAGTCCACTGTGCTGAGCTTTCTGGGTTCTAGCAGACCCGTATTTATACCTTAAGATAATAGAAGAAGAAGAAAGATGATCAGAGCCCTTCCAGGTGACCTGAAGAAGCACAGCACAGTATCGCAGCTGAAGATACCAATGTGTTCAAGAATCATGTCATGCTAGGTCTTTCATTACCGGGAGAAGGAGCAGTGAAGTTCTTCGTTGCCATGTGCTTCGTTGGTCATTACCAGCTTTCCTTGTAATCAGATGCCATGAAGTTGATGACAAGGGATTCAAAAGGGACTATTGGGGCCTAGTGGCGAGGGAAGACTATAGATTGGATTGAAGGCATGATTTACTCAGCATCCGTCACTATCTCGCCGAGTGCATTTGTCCTTATTTAAATTCCAGGGTGATGACAATCTCGGGCAAATTTCCACTCAAATCATTGAACCTCCGATTGAGTTCTCAAGTTGAACCTGAACATCGCTGACGACAAATGGTGACTCGAATCTCTTTCTACGAGTAAATCTGCTTCATGAATCATGGATTTGAATCTGTAGTTCATCTAGCACTGTGTACAAGAATCATAGTTTCCAGTCAGTGATTCACACTGATCGCGTCTCACTTGTGAGTTCATAACTTATCTAATTCTCTCCTTTAAAATTCGTGTGCTCTGCAATTAAATTAAATCAATTAGTAAAGCATCTCAGTGAATTCAAGACCGAACTTAGCCATACAACGCGATGCACGGCATGATATACTTGCCATCAAAGAGTGAGATATCAAAAAGGCTAATTTTAGTGCGTCGCCTAAGCCACCTAAAACATCCTAGTCGAGCAAGATAATAATTGTCACTGGATGTGATAACATCACCAAGTGGCCGCCAGACCTACTTGATCAACATCCGATCTCCTCTGTATGACTGTTTTTGTCGTGTCTTGGGTCTCATGACCACAAAGGAGTTTTCTCCCATGGCCCCGGATGCTCTGCGTGAGAGAGAGCGAAACTGACTTCATGTGCAATACGCATCGCGTGATCCCATCTTTAGATATCCTCCTCATCTATAAAATATGCTCGAGAGTTGGAAGAGAGTCATTCAATGCACCTCAAGAGCTCCACCCTTCTAGTAATCCAAGCCGCCGCGCTTGGTTTCGCCGCTCCCACCGTTACGCTCGATTCTGCCACCTTCACAGGTGTCAGTAATGGGTTTGTCTCCAAGTTTTTGGGAATACCATTCGCCCAGCCTCCGTGAGTCCGAGTCGAACCCTACATATTATTCACATGCTTACCTTTCGCTTTCTCCGGCGATAATGAAGTGTTGGACAGCTGCGATTCCAACTCCCACAGCCGCTTATATCATATACCGGAAGTCATCAAGCAACAGGGTTTGGACCAGCGTGTCCGCAGCAAGCGATCACCCTACCATTACCCGAAGGCTTAGCCCAAGACGTTGTCGACTTGCTTGTAAACACGGTATTTGACTTGTTAACCCCCTCCAGTGAAGACTGTCCGTCATGTCTTTTCGTTTTCGAACAAAGTTTCGATGTTTTGTACGACAGGTCTGACCCTTAATGTTATCAAACCTGTATCAGCAACAACAAGCTCAAAACTGCCTGTGGTCGTCGTAAGTGGTGCATGAACAGATCAAGGATCGCTGGTTGATGCTTGTCATAGTGGATCTTTGGAGGTAATGCCGGTGCGCAACTACGGGTACCATTAATGACCTTATTGTTCAAATAGGTGGCTTCGAGACTGGTAGTACAGCAACGTATGTGGGACCTTGCAAACAGCAGCCTGCACATGACAAACTAACGCGCAACAGGTATGACGGCGGGGCAATTGTGAGTAGGTCTATAGCATTAGGGGAGCCTGTCATCTATGTGAGCATGAATTATCGGTGAGTGACAGACCCACCAAATATCTTCAACGAGCTCATCAAATTGTTCCACAGACTTTCTGGTTTCGGTTTCTTGGCCGGCAAGGAAGTTAGAGCTGCTGGTATTGGAAATCTGGGTTTGCAAGATCGTAAGTGCATAAGGATATAATTAGTTCTCGTCGTTTCCTGACATACTCAAAGAACGCCTCGCTCTCCGTTGGGTCCAGAAGTATATCTCTGCTTTCGGAGGTGACCCAACGAAAGTAACAATGTGAGCCATGGCTTCGTGTAGGAGGCTCCAATCGTTGATGAAGTTAGATGGGGCGAATCTGCAGGTGCTATCTCCGTTTCTCTCCAAATGCTCGCAAATGGTGGAAATACAGAAGGTCTCTTCAGAGCTGGGTTTATGCAGTCCGGTTCGCCAATACCTGTTGGACCAGTTGAAAATGGCCAACAGTATTATGATGATATTGTCAAACGAGTCGGATGTTCAGGAGCCGCAGATACTCTCCAATGCTTGCGCACTGTTCCTTACTCCTCCCTGAAAGCCGCTATTGATGCTTCTCCAAGTATCTTCGCTTACCAGGTAATTCCGGCATTATTCGCCCAATAATCTCTAGCTCACGCCACTCATGCTTCAAGTCTTTGAAATTGGCTTGGCTGCCTCGTGTTGATGGCGTCTTCCTTACTGATAACCCACAGCAGCTCTTGTTGCAGGGGAAAGTGGCAAACGTACCGTTTGTTACTGGTTTGTATCTTTTGCTGAACAGAAGGATATACTGGATTCATATTGGAAAATATAGGCGACTGTGACGATGAAGGGACTCTATTCTCACTCTCCACTTTGAACGTTACGTATGATACGATTCTCTCAGGCTATCCAAAGCATGCTAACTGAAATGTTGGCCATTAGAACGGATCAAGAAGTAGAACAATACCTGAAAACTGTATTCTTCCCAGGGGTCTCAGATGCTGATATTAGCGCACTCTCAGCGGCGTATCCGTCTGATATCACACAAGGGTCACCATATGATACAGGGATCTTAAACGCTCTTACCCCACAATTCAAGAGAATAGCTGCTGTTAACGGAGATGGCGTGTTTCAAGCTCCACGCAGGTTCTTCTTGAACCAACTGTCTGGGAAACAGAACACTTGGGTCTTCTGTAAGTTTGCCAAAGTAACATCATGAGTCAATCAGTCTTATCATTTTTCATCCAGTGAGTAAACGGCTCAAGCTCACGCCAGCTCTAGGATCAGTAAGTTCTTAGCTCAAATTGGATGGTTCACTTACTTACACTTTGGAACAGTTCCACGCCTCTGACCTCCTCAATAGTTACGGTGGAGGAGAGCTTGGAGACTACCTGATCTTCTTTGCAAACACACTTAATCCAAACAGACCATTTAGGTTCTCTTGGCCCAAGTACAGCACTGCTTCCCGATCCATCCTCACGTTCTTGGATGGTTTGATCCCGCTCCTGATTGAGAAGGATACATATAGACAAGAAGGAATGAATATTCTTACGAACATCACGTTAGTGCATCCGATCTAGCATTGATCTCGTAAATGGCCTTGTATTTCTTTCGTGAATGTATATGCTACTTCTTAAATATCGGTGAGGTGTGAATATAAGCATTGCTTCGAAAGTTGAATCTAGCAAGGGAATGAAATGGGTACTCGAGAGACCCAGAAAAGATCTTGACACTACAACATCAAAGTCAACAAACAATCCCAAATAGTTTGTTTACTCTTTTCTTGATCATGATTGATCATAATTTAGCCGAGGATTTGATGGTGGAACTCCTACACGCAAGGAACATTGAAGAAAAATACAATTGGCCTTTCCTGTCGTCTCGTATGACCTCAAATGTTTAAAGAAATCAGGAGGCACCAATTCACGATATGCGCAATCAGGAGCGGTCTAATTGCCATTGGGGGAATCAGAAGTATCAAAGCCGCAACTGTTCTTCTTCCAGGTATGCTTGCATTACTTGACGAATATGCCTTGGTCATGTTTGACAAGGTTCAACGAAGAGGACGGGGCTCAAGGACTCCTATCATGGCCAACCTGTGGCTGGTCCTCGATACGTCCTCAAAATGCCATAAGATTGGCCGCCTTTTTTGGAATATACCCTTGACGACATGTTTGTTGACATAAGTACGTCACATCTCAATCTTCATCACGCGATTAGATCGAGGTGAGCCTTATATTTAGTTATATACTGATTAGATACAGTGCAAGTCTATGCTGATGGACTAAGATTTCTTCTCCAATACTTCGCTTTTACGTTCTCCATGACCTGCGCTGATGACACTACCCCTTCCATGGGAACACGGGACTTCCGAATCGGTCATGTTCACAATAACAGTCATATTGTCACTCCAAGTCCCCTGTTCGGTACCATATAGAGGAGCAAAGGGATATTGTTCACATGTTTCTTAATTGTCCGCTGTCCAAGCCCAGCCTGGGCATGCTCACTGAAACATTTAGAGCTACTGAAAAGCTTTTTGGGATATTCGTCAAACCCCCAAAAACATGCAATACCATCAAGTGCACCCCCAACACTGAAAAGTTGCAGAGTTCCCAGGAGAACTATAGTGCATCTACCCGCGGTACTCCATCCTTGACCTGTTCCGCGGAGTCAGTATTCATCATCCCCTCACCCCTCCATTCTTCCCTAGCTGGTCCTTATTACATATGCGCTTTCATTGCGCCTATTATCTCTACACTCTCATCCAACGACCCTATCTAATGCTCAACTTTGCCCTGGCACTCGTGTTCAATTTCTGACATACTATGCTACTTCGACACCGGCCTCCTGCCTCTTCGGATTTATCCTTATATGCGGGTGTATATTGAAGGACGAAGAATGACAGGAGAAGTAATCATTGCGCCGCTTAATGCCGACGAGGACGTAGACGGGATGGAACTGGGCTTTTGTGACGACGGGATCGATACTATTCTATTGGTGGATTGGTGGGATTGCCGTATACCTACTTACTTCATATTACGTCTAGCTATGACTGATTGGTACCACAGGATACCAATATATATTATCTGTATTTCTCTAACCCGCGGTCATAAACTTATCATACTGTAGTATTTTCAAACTCATAATCGCTTCTGCAAAGGCAGACTTCTTCAAAAAGGGGATTATCAGGTGGAAATCCCTAATCAAAGCCGTAATCCAATTTATATCTCCCTTCGGGCGGACATGAAGATGCCATGGAGCTAATGCTAGCACTTTCCTAGAAAATCACAAACAACAAAGAGTAATAATAGTAGAGACCAACCCCGGTGCCAGGATATACGGTTGCCCTTCGTACTTGCTATAGCTCTCCAAGAGTCCCAATTAATTACTTGGGAACACCAAATGTAATATAATTAGATGAGGGCAGATGTTTTCACCCATGCAGAATATTAACAGCGAAAAGGGTAAACAAAAACAGCAACCCACACGCTTGGATGCCTAAATGTCGGAACTAGAAGAATCACCCTAGTTGCCTTCCATATACTTGATAGCTCAAAATTGAAGGGTAAATATAATGGCGCATATGAATCATCCATTAAGGCATTCTTTGCGCCTCATACTAGTATTCGCTCCGGTATCATCGTGAAATCTCTTATCCTGACTGATTGCTCAATCGGAGCTTCTTGGTTATTCGGTTGGGGATTTGTGACTTGGCCACAAACAGAATGCTAGGTGGGACTTTGACACTAGTGTTGTGGTGTCCGTTCATTTACCAGTCCTGTGTTTCTGATAAGGGGCTATGCTAAAATTGGACAAGTAAGAACTCTCCATTTCTTATCTGGTTAGGGCGTTCAGTCAATCAACAGGTTCTCTTTGGGATTAGAGCCAATGAATAGTAGGTGACGATTGAAACTAGAGACATCATCTACTAGTAGGGCTACGGGCCTTCCAGCGAGCTGAAACGTCATTTAGTAGTAAGTCCATGTGTAGATCCTTTCTGTCTAACTAGCAGACGAACTGGTCGTCACTGATAAATCCCTGTACTCTTACTGTCACCATGGGTGAGCAGGGTGTATGTTCCCATCTTGACGAGTTATGCGCTCAGAGTCTCCGTTTAGTCCCATAGTGATCTATTTGCGATTTGATGGGATGAATGAAGGGAATAGATGTCTCTCCGAAGTTCGGAAGCGAAGTGAAGAGAAGCCACTGGTTAAGTTTTGAATCAGAGCAATTTGTACGACATACAGAACTCCTTCATAAAATGTCAGTACTAGGAATGTACCTTAGGCATCGGATGGAGCTGTGCAGGAGTACTGGCCTATCGTGGCAATTGTTCCGGATCCGCCAAACAAATGCCCACAGTATTTCAATTACCAGTGCTCCGGATGGTTATTCCGCCTTTCTTCGACTCCGAAAAGCTGTACCACAATATCATTAAGCTTGATTCCGTTAATCTACATCAATGATGGCACTGAAGCTATTACGGTACAATTGTTCTGCTAGAGCCCGGTATTCCCCCAGTTAGGAAATTCGTGTGTGCCTATTTTCTACCCACCCATACTTTATATTCTATGCTATTCCAGGGAGACACAGGACACTATACATTTTACTTGCCAAGTGTCGTATGCTTTGAGATGCTAGTACGTTCATTTTATGCCGGCTGAGTGATCTCTCCGATAAAACTAAAGTTCCATCACTGGCACTCGTGCAACATACTTGCTCTCCTTCAAAATACCTCTGCAGCTATAAAAACGGGAAGATTATTGTAAAGAAGAGACAGAACCGTCAAATGAAGCTTTTCTCTCTATTCATTCTAGCTGTCCCAGCAGCTGCAGCAGCTCTACCGTCTGTCACCCTTGACGATGCTACCTTCAACGGTATCACTGTCGGTGCTGTATCTAAATTTCTGGGTATACCATTCGTCCAGCCCCCGTGAGTTCGCTGGTACATGTTGCTCATGCTATAAGGCTTATTCTTTTTCCTTCTGAAGGGTTGGGGACTTGCGATATCACCTCCCAGAGCCTCATCCCCCTTATACAGGGAGCCACTTAGCAGATGCATACGGCCCTTCATGTCCACAACACAGATTTAATTTGCCCCTACCTAATGGGTTGCCAAAGAATATTATTGACTTTATCATCAACACATTCATCAATGCGGGTGTACCAAGTGATGAAGATTGTATGTCATAAAATACCATTGCCAGTATGAAAACTAATTGTGCATGTTTTAGGCTTGACAATTAACGTTGTAAAGCCGAGTTCTGCAACTCCTAATTCGAAGCTGCCCGTATTAGTGGTGAGTGTTTTGCATATAACAGATGCCACCATATCCTTAGTACTTCATTAAATAGTGGATTTTTGGAGGTGAATGCCAAAAAAGGTTAAGCTATTACTAGTAGGAGTACTCACGATATTTATCAATAGGTGGTTTTGAAATCGGTAGTACCAGTGGGTGGGTACTCTAATCCTTCCATGCGATATTCTTGGAATGAACTGAATCTCCTGCAGCTACGATGGCGGTCCAATTGTATCTCGCTCCATGGCATTAGGAGAGCCTGTTATTTTTGTAAGCATGAACTACCGGTAAGCACCAAGAGTTTTTTTTTTTTTCATCCCGTTTTATTTACTTTCGAACTTTCGGGACTCAGGCTCTCTGGGCTCGGTTTCTTGGCCGGCAAAGAAATAAAGGAAGCGGGAATTGGCAACTTGGGCTTACAAGACCGTAAGTGTGCGAGTGTGCCCCATGAATTCCAGCACTAAATAATCGATAGAACGGGCTGCGTTGAGGTGGATACAAAAATATATCTCTGCCTTTGGCGGTGACCCAGGGAAAGTAACAATGTAGGTCCTGTTTTGGTCTGCTTAGTCTGAACACTGACAGCGATAAGATGGGGAGAATCTGCAGGGGCCGTCTCAGTGGCACTTCATATGCTCGCAGACGGTGGTGATACGAACGGACTCTACCGAGCTGCGGTCATGCAGTCAGGCTCCCCAATACCCACTGGGCCTATCGAAAATGGACAGAAAGTATACGACGGTATCGTACAAAGGACTGGATGTTCAGGATCCAATGACACTCTTGCCTGCCTGCGGACAGTTCCGTATAAAACTTTAAAGACAGCTATTGATGCTTCTCCAAGTATCGTTGACTACTCGGTTAGTAGCCCACGGGCTAATCACAGTATTATTGGACTCAATTTCTCTTAGTCCTTTAGTTCTGCGTGGTTTCCGCGCGCCGATGGCGTGTTCCTCACTGACAATCCTCAAAGATTGGTGCTACAAGGGAAAGTCGCGAATGTACCATTCATTTCTGGTGCGAACGTCTTTCAATCATCTTTACTTATACCCTGATCCTCAGCACAGGCAGCTGCGATGACGAAGGAACCCTATTTGGACTCTCAAACCTGAATGTTACGTACGAAGCGTTCCTTTTACAGCACCAGACACATGTGTTTCATATGACATTACAGGACGGATGAAGCATTAAAACAATACCTACAGACCGTGATAATGCCAAGCGTGACGGATGCAGAATATGATGCCGTTGCAAGGGCATATACTTCTGACATCACACAAGGATCACCCTTTGGTACTAGTGTTTTGAATGCAATCACCCCCCAATTCAAGAGGATCGCGGCGATCTTGGGAGATGGCGTGTTCCATGCTCCTCGCCGGTTATTGCTTAACCAGGTTTCTGGAAAGCAGAACGCGTGGGTATTCTGTAAGTTCACCAATCTGCAAGTACACCTGCAAGTTCTGAGAGGAAAACTCCAGTGACGAAGCGACTTAAGTACACCCCAGTTCTGGGCTCGGTAAGTCAACCTCCAAATTTCCGTCCTATTGGGTGTTTATGAGTAACCAGTTCCATGCCACTGATCTCCTCAACGTCTTTGGCGGCGGAGAACTAGGGGATTATCTGATTTTCTTCGCGAATAACATGAATCCAAACCGGGGATTAAGATTCTCGTGGCCGAAATATGACACTAGTTCGAGGTCTATCCTAACGCTTCTAGATGGCTTTATTCCACTTTCCGTGACCAAAGATACATTCAGACAAGAGGGTATCAATATTCTGACTAATATCACCCTGACACATCCATTTTAGCCTGTCCTTGGACAGGAGTTTGCACGGATAGAGAGATGTCTACAGGAACTGGAATTACAATCATGATGTTGATATGTATATTATTGCAGTACAAAATTAGCAATTCACCAGTATTCTAGATCCCATCTCACAATGCAATCTTTGTCATTGAGCAATGATTCTGTTGACCTGCCTTGATACACACATTGGTACACTTTGAGACTTGTTTATTTCCACCTTGAGGTGGACGAAGAATCAAGGTGGCAGAATGATGTTTCGAATGGGGGAGATGACATCTACTAATAATGTCTGAATAGGGTCATATTCTAGCAGGCACTGGATTATGGGAATCAAGAGCAACAAGTAGAAGAAAAAGGAGAAGACTTTGTGGGTATTTGGTTCTTCAATTTACTCTCTACAAACACTGTGTCTGTCGTACTCGGGATTTGAGTTACATTGCCCAAACTACCCGTTCCACCCTCTGCTATTCCAAGACATCACGAAACAACGCTATTTACCAGTTCACCCACTCGTGTTGATGTTCCGAATCTGTAATACTAAAACAACCCCCTGGTGTGTTTGGAAATTCATTGACAGCAGTTCTAGTATAGTGGCATTCGGTATTGGTCCTGAACCATATATGTCCCCCACGGTTCTGACAATCAAGGGGGACTAGGTGAGGTAATGCATCCTTTCTTATACCAAGAGGACAATCGCATCTGGGCAATTTTGTTGGCCATGATAAGTATTGTATGGTTCTAAAATGGGATATGCTCACGAGGATAGATCTTCATTATGTCGGACAGCGAGATTGCTTGCCTTTATACTCTGGACCCACTGCATTCATTAGCTGTAGTCACAGTCTTGGAATTTGGAACTTACATGTTGACCAATCTCCCGAGATAGTGGAGCCCCGCTCACACTACCTATCAGGTATATACCAGCCAAAAGCCAGACGCCGATAGGAAAATACATTCCGCCACAGAAAACTTTCAGTTTTCAAGTTCTAGCCAAGTTACACGAGTTCAGAGTGGCCGAAGCAGATGTAGTAGAAGAGATGTGCACCAGGCACTTGGCAGCATAATCCACGGCTGAAAATTATATGTCGTTTTGGCATTGGTTACACGTAACACAACATCACTTGCCGTATCTCCTTTATCACCTAGTCCTATCTTACTATGTGCCGCTTAACAAGTAAAACTTGAACCATTAGACCATTAGCGTCGCCAAACAAGTTTTATGCGGAAAGCAGTTATATTCTTCACATCCCAAGCCGCTTATATAGGTGAAACAAGTCTTATTAACCGTATAAATCAAATTTTCCACCCCGCAATAAGCTACAAGCTTAGTGAATGGGAATCAAACTTCTGGCTTAAGGCGTGCCAAACAGATCTGTTAAAGACTTCCGATGATGCAGACCTGCTGGTTGTAGGTCATTGCGAAGTGATACGATGTACTTCTCGAACATTGTTTAAGGGGTGGTAGGAAACGCACACTAACCAGAGGCAAGTACCTTCTCAAGTTGACTTGGAGCTCACTGAAGAAAGCGGACATGTCACACTGTCACACGTAACGAACGGTCCTTTGTCACATCTTCATCCTCACTGCCACCCACGATGAGCTCGAGGACAATTGACGAGTCAGAGATCGAAACACCGGTATACGACCCAATACCACAATACCCACCACCTCCAAAAAAGCTAAAGCCAGCCAGAAAGCAAGTAAAACCAGGCGACGTAAACAAGACCGAAACCGTTCAAACTGGAAAGGAATATAGTATGTCCCCTTCATCTACCTGGGACGAAACTTGTGGCCTCGAGTGTTGATTTTTTCCCGCACTTTAACCAGATATTTGGTATAACAAATGGGCTGGAGGTGATCGTGAAGACAGCTACTCAAAGTGCGTGTCACTCATTCATTGGTCACTCGTTCGCGCTGTTGGACTCATGGACGGGTGTTTAACAGTAAAGTCAAGTCCCAAACGCGCTGTAATGTCCGAAAAGATTCTGGTTTGACCCGAGCCGACATGACTGGGATGAAATACTGTTGTCTCTTCTTTGCCCGCGGGTGCTGTCCCTACGGCTGGGAGTGCGAATATCGCCACGTCCTCCCGGACATTGTCAATACGCTCCCGGATACCTCAAAAGACTGCTTCGCGCGCGACAAGTTCTCGGATTACCGAGATGATATGGGTGGTGTTGGAAGCTTCAACAGGCAGAATAGGACACTATATATTGGCCGTATCAAGGAAACTGGTACAGGTCCGGAAACAGAAGAGGTAGTTGTGAGGCATTTTCGGGAGTGGGGAACAATAGAGCGAAGTGCGCTTCCTTTTTCTTATCTGCTTTATTGCCTTGTAATTTTGGGAACTCATACATTACACTCCATACATGCAGTTCGCGTTCTACAGTACCGCAGCGTTGCCTTCGTTACATATGTCTCCGAACTAAGCGCCCAATTCGCCAAAGAAGCCATGGCGTGCCAGTCGTTAGACAATGACGAGATTCTCAACGTGCGATGGGCGACTGAAGATCCCAATCCAACACAGAAAGTCCTGGAAAAGAGACGACTACAGGAACTGGGGAAAGAGGCCATACAGGCACGTATGGATCCCAGGATTGTGGATGCGATGAGGATGGTACGGGCGTTGGAGGATGGGGTTATACTCGATGAAGAGGGAAACTTGCCTGAGGATCAAGATGAGGAGGGAGAAAACGGGCCCACAAGTAAAAGGCGCAGGTTAGAGATTGAGAAGGGGGTGGACGATGCAAGTGGTTCAGACGCTGGAGGCCCAGAGCCATCACTTGTACCAGCAGAACCCCCGGCGTCTAATGGGATACTCAACACAGATGCTCTGGAGAGCTTACGATACTTTGCTGAAATCAGGAAGAAAAACGGGTCTGCTCCACCTGTGCAAAAACGAGCGCAACCACCGCCGACTGGACTTGGGCTTGGAGGGTATGGGAGTGATGAGGATGATTGAAAATGGCTTTTCCCTTGGGGATTGTATGTTTTTCAATTTGGGCGTGTAGTAATATCTGAAAATATACTTAAATGCACTTAATGGTGATCATCGACGAACATATATGAGTGTGGAAATGAAGATGGAAGAGCGGTATGAACAAAGGGGCCTTTAATCTCTGCCGCCTCCACTACCCTCTGCTTCTCCGCCATTCACCCCTCCCTGGTCCAGAGAAAGATGGGAGATTCTGAGTCCCTCTGCAACAAGATCCTCTTCCTCCTTCTCTCTCCTATACTTGGCCAAGTCCCAATCGTCTGATTGATCACCTTCCTCCTCGTCTACGAACCATTCTGGGTTGTATTGGAACTAAAAAGCAGATTTAGAGCCACCTTATCAATTGAGATGGAAACAGCACGCACCAAATCTCTGCCGCTCATGCCGTTGGACTTGCCAGCAGCATGCTGAGTCTCCTTTGCCTTCCGCATAGCATCCTGCTCTGCTTCCTTCTTATCCATCCTTGTCTTCTTCCACTGTGCGAAGCTTTCGAGGGTTACTGGGGTCAGATTTGATCCTAATTTATGTCTCTGTGAAAAGTACCCAACGGAAACAATTGTCACCTCGTGATTCTTTGATACCTGAGGGCAAAAAGATTCGGCGTACCTCAACTTCTAGGAAATCCTCTAGACTGATGGTGTTTGCTTTGGCAGCGTCTTCGGCTGCTTTCTTTTGTGACTTGAAGACAAATCCAGGTGGTAACGCGTGTCTGTATTGACACTTTTCGCCGCCGTTAGGGCATTCCCAAAACCAACCAAATTTGTTGGACTCGATGGCTTCAATGAAGAACTTGCAAACAATCTGGATGAAGCGGCAAAAGTTAGAGTAGATCCTCAGGCTTAGGAAGAAATACAAACATCTGTTGTCGTCCGTGGATGGCCGTGTTTAGATAGCACCACGTTGCGTAGTGTCTCCTCATCCCAATTTTCCATGGTATCTATATCGAATCTTTCTACGTTACCAAGGACCATCAAGCGAATGCTTACCATTATCCTTATCATCTCTAACGTCCTCATACAGATTCCTCTTTTCCACCTTCCGGCCCACGTTCAAATCATGGCTAAACTTGCACTTATTCCCCTTCTCACAGTTTCCAGCCTTGAAGTATGCACAGAGTAACGTTTTGGGATCAACCCCGAATGGAACTTTTTGCTGGACCTGAACTGGTTTGAACATGGCGGCTTCCTCCTTCTTTCGCTTCTCCTCCTCAGCTTTCTCCTTTGCCCGGAGCACCTTCTCCTTTTCTTTCTCTAGCGCCTCCCGTGATTTACCAGCTACTGCGGCTTGCGCCTGTATCTGGGCCACTTGTTTTTGCACCTTGGTGGATCTATTTTTCTGTAATAGTGCAGGGAAGAAGTGGTAGTTCCGGAGTAGAATCCCGAAGATAAGCAGAGATGGCATGCGGTACGAGGAATCAGTAGTCTTTCGGATGAGGTAGCGATCGCTACTCACGTTTTTCATGCCAAAAGTCTTTTTGTTGAGAAGTAGATAAGGATCTTGTCGGAGACGACGATATTGGCGCAACGTCAGGCTGAACGTACCTTGTCGACCTTCACTTTTGACGAGGACCCCTGCTTTTCTTGCTTCTTAGGTGGCATTACGATAATAATCTATACTTGCTTAAGCGAATGTTAGTACCAATAGCTTGAGTGATGACCGGGCGCTGCGTTGAGGTGTGGTGTGCGCACTCAGAGATTTGGGAAATGAAGGGCAATATATCACGTGACTGTCACGTGCTATTTTAGGTAGCTTTCGATCATTGGGCTCGGCTCAATAGGAACGAACTTGTGGCCCCTGCATGTGCAACGAAGGCCGCAGGACTGCCAGTTGCAACACTATCAAATGATTTACAGATAAGGTAGATCAGGCACTTCTTTCTGTCCATACTGATGGTATCTTTACTTTACTGGACTTATAGAACTGTGGAGTACGAACACATTGCTTGTTCTCCATTTTCTCATTCCATCACCTCCGCCGAAATCACAACCTCGACAAATTAGGCGTAACTTTTGATTTCCCGCCTCGGGGGCCAGTACCTGTCATGCACATCTTCTTGATAATCATCTATTAATTTTATATGGAAGACTTATTCTTTCATATTGACTTTTTTAGTGCTGCATCTGGTTTATGGGCCTAACATGGTAATCTGCCCATGTGGCCAGTCCTCCCCAAAGTCACCGAGCTCCCTTCATACTATCGCTATCGCTGGTCCTGTTCTCAGACAAAACCATGTCGCACTATATCACGGGTCCAGTTATCATTGTGAGATTGTCTCTTTGGAACTATACATAATTTCAAGCACCCACGTGCATCAAGCCTCGATTCTGTGCCCCTTCCCCACCAGAGGAAAATGGATACAAGTCGTCTCCCAAGTCCTCCATTCCCTGGCCAACCTTTCTTGCTCATAGTTGGAGGGCTCAGGAGCGTCTAAGTTATGGGGCCCCAGCTTCCGTTCGACCCCAGAATTCACTACATAAACGCCCATGACGTGTGCCCTGCTTCGAAGGAGATACATACGGCGCATTGAATGATCCGTCCCATCCTTATCTTATACACGCGCACCCATTCACCTATGCCTATCCATCGTGATATTGTTGACATGAGGAAGCTCTCATGTACCGCGCGAATGCAAACCGTACGCCGTCTCGGCTTGGAAATGTACGTCGCCGTCCCTCATGGTCAAGTTTAATGACGCTGAAGTCTCAAGAGGTATAAATACTCCTCGTACTCGTCGGTACGACCTTTGTGGTCTCACACCTACTGGCTCTTGTCTAGCTACTTCCATCATGGTCTTCCTCAAACGCTGCTCTTACTTTCTGGCCAGCTCAGCAATTATCGCCTCTGGCATAATGCAGAGTCTTGCTTTTGATATTTCGCGATCTGATAACGTTAGTGTCTCCTTAGTTTGCTCTTTGCTTCATTCCTGATTGATTTCGTGTATAGTTGGCAGTGTATGTCGATTTCTTCTGGTCGGACTTTATTTTGTGATATTGATGTATTCTCCTTTAAGATATTGGGGTCAGAATTCCTACGGTGCTACACACGGAGGCGACCAAGGCGGCTGGCAGAAGTCGCTGTCTAGTTATTGTCAGGACGACGTGATCAATACCATACCATTAGCCTTCCTTCACGTTTTCTTCTCTACAGGTGGACTCCCAGAAATTAATTTTTCCAACGTATGCAATTGTTCCCCACTCATTTTCAACGACATATGGCTAACCCATATTTTATAGACTTGTAGTAGCGAGACCGGCGTATTTCCTGGCACTAACCTCGCCAACTGCCAGTCCATGGCAGCTGACATCAAAGCTTGCCAATCCAAGGGAAAGATCATTACGCTCAGTCTTGGTGGTGCGACTGGTGCTGCTACTTTCAGCTCGGATGCGCAGGCAGAGACTTTTGCTGATACCGTTTGGAACCTTTTCCTTGGAGGTTCCAGTTCTACTCGACCTTTCGGTGATGCAGTCCTTGACGGGTATGCCCCTTTTGAACCCTTGATAACGTTATTACTGACTAGATGCCAATTGTAGAGTTGACCTTGATATTGAGGGTGGAAGCAGCACGGGTTATCCTGCGTTCGTCAAGAGGCTAAGGTCTCATGCCAATGGTTCTGGAAAGAGGTACATTTTCTACGTCTTTGAGCGATTCTTTCGCTAATGAATTGTAGGTACTATATCACGGCTGCTCCTCAATGCCCCTTCCCTGATGCGTTCTTTGGACCTGTCCTTAACGCTGTTGGATTTGATGCGGTTTATGTCCAGGTAGAACAGTGATTTTATTTACATCCAAAGGCAAACTCAGCATAATCGACAGTTCTATAACAACTATTGCTCCAATGCCAACCCGGGCGTAAGTGTTGTTTAATTAGTGATAAACTGGTGTTTACCTTTATCTTTCCCTTTTAGTCCTGGAACTTTGGCACCTGGTATTGAAAGCACTCCAAAAAGGTTCATTAGTGGCTCATAAGTTGCTAGGGACGACTGGGCAAAAAACACCTCCCCGAACAAGAACGTCAAGATTTACATCGGAGCCCCAGCTTCGGCCCCAGCTGCTGGCTCCGGGTACGTTGATGCTGCTACTTTAGGAAACCTTGCGAAGCAGGCGCGTTCTCAATACTCGTCCTTTGGTGGTGTCATGCTGTGGGATGCTTCGCAAGCATATGGTGCGTTGGGACTGGCCCCCGAATGTTTGGTCATGTTGCTTATTGCTCCCCTGATAGGTAATGGCAGGTTTGATGTTGCTATCAAAAACGCTATGGGGGGAGGAAGTGGCGTACAACCTACCGGCAGTCCTACCTCTTCTCCAACGACTACACCTGTCCAAACGACTCCCACTTCCGGTAATTGTGCTGGCATTGCGACATGGGATAAATCTACTGCTGTGAGTTGCACCCGCCATGGATTATCCAATTGGTTTTGACTGTCAATTCAACTAGTATGCTGGTGGTTCCAAGGTTATTTATAAGTGAGCGAGACCCCATCAAGGAAAGGCTTCTCCTGTACTGATGATGAGCGTAGTGGACGCTTGTGGACTAGCAAGTGGTGGACTCAGAATGGTACGTGGCTGTTTGTATCTTAGTTTGATGGTGCTCATTATTCTTCTAAACAGAGGTCCCTGGAGGTCCGTCACTTCCTTCGTATTTGGTATAAGTGGCTGACCTCTGATGATGATAGGATCTGGTGGTGTTTGGACTGACGTGGGCGCTTGCACCGGCAAGTATGCCACTGTAAACCCAAATGCAGCCGAAGCCACTGCGGAGGCTACCGGAAACAATACCAATATCCAACGTCGAAACTCGAGACTCTTCAGACTCTGAAATGAAAAGCGAAAGAAATGGCCCGGAAACAGAAAGCTGCAAATGTATTATTAGGAATTTATTATTTATTTTCACAGCGGGCTATGCTTGATTACTATCCGTTGTCTCTTTTTTGTAACAATTAGGAACGACTCAAAAATCTGTAGTAAAAATGTAAATCAAATCGTGTAACAAGCTGTTGTATATCATTATTTTTGTCGCCTTTTGTTATGTGTAATGAAGGTCGGGCTTGAAGCGCCTTGATGAAGTGTGATCGCTGTTGCTAGCAGTGACCTTGTGGGCTTGATTGTTGCGAATGGTGTCCATATGATGGTGGCACTCACGTGGGAGAAATCTTGAGCCCATGGTGTTGAGTGGTGTTTGATGACGATGAAGAGCAATGATGCTGACTCTTTTTTTCCTGCATATAACAGCTTCTTGCTCTGGGCTGCTTCCGCTTCCTGGGAAAGTATGATTGATGGTGGTTTGGGAGACGAAACCAGTTGAGCGGGTCGGTCTAGAATGTAGATAAGATCAGGGAGGGGGCAAATGAGGGGGTTATGGAAGGATTTGTGCGGTGTAACAGTCAAATCAAACCTCAAGTAGGGATTGAATGGGATAGATTGAGATGCAAGCTGATCTTTCTTTATCAAATAACCATATAACATTAACTAGAAAATCGGTTGCAGAGTGCGTTCGTCTCACCCCGAGCTCATTTCGGCAATTCATGCGTGCATCCCTTCAACATCAACCACCAAATAGAAAACCTCTAGAGTTTAGCGCTCTGGGTGGTGAGAATTCCACATTGAAACTTATTCATCATACCTGCTGTAAAACAGACAATAGGATGTACACCTTCCTTGATGTTTAATTATCATCGTCATCGTCATCTTGTTGATCCGATGGCCAAATACCAGCTGTTGAAACTTTGAACGACCCCCTTGGAAGAGTCTCGGGGATCTGAACATCAGAGGCCTTCATTGCCGCTTCATCATACCCATCCCCAAGCACGAGCACCAGGTTTAGGTGACTGTCTGGTTCTAATCCAATCCAAACATAGCTGTAAACTGTTTCTGGAATGGAATTGACGATGAATGTAATCCACCTGAAGTCATAGGACTCCTCTGGCTCGCCCATCTTTTCTCTTGAACACTGCACGTATCTTCTGATGATAAAGCTTATATTCCTTGATATATAAATTTCATCTGGGCATCTCTAGAGTAATATGATGTCAAAGACAAAAAGGAAAGAGTCTAGAGGCTGACGATGACTCGGACTTGGATGAGTTGGAGGATGACACTGGCAAGTCACACCAACGACATGGGCCTAGATAATTTTGCCGCGCAGCTGTCACGCGTGACGCGTGGGAAAATTGGCATCACCAGGCGCGCTGCCGCGCCGTGTGGCGCATTGTCGCGAAGCTGGGGATCCAAATGTGTACAAACCACTGTGGTAAGCGTTGTCAGTGGGTCATATGGGCCACAGAAAGGTGCTAGTCACTATTCTAAGTGGTGTGCAGGGATAGTCAATAAGTGTCGACTTATGTATTGATATGTTCTGACATGAATTCAAACTTCATGTACCGATGATGCTACTATGCTGGGTCATTAGGCTCACTGTTGCGCACTGTCGCGTGGGAATTTCCGCGACAGGCGCGGCAAATCCACTGTGCCCCAACGACACTCCAACATACGCCCTATCATGATGCACTACAGTATGGTATGCTATCTAGTTGTGCTTTCACTGACATGTTGCCGGTACAGATGATTCGAAAATATCACAGAACGATGGTACAGGCAAAGCCCGGTGAATCTCCCTTCCACTGGAACCATTTAGATGGAGGTCCACTACGCAACCCGCACACCAGGAACCCACTTAGAGCTACTCCATAAGCGTTCATTTTCAGTTTTATGCCACGAATATAAAGTTGCCAAGCCAAGTACACTATCAACTGAGTAACGCCCTTTCCCCCCTTGCAATGTTTATTCGCCAAATATGTGAACGCCGATAAAGCGCATCTTTGGTTGCTGTCCATCTTGTTCAAAATCCCTCGTTGCAGCATTCTCTGTCGTGATTATTATTGAATAACTAGTCAATATATTCCTTGGCCCAGTGTCACCATGGAGACTACTTGAAGCGCATCATGATCCTTGGGAACAGTGTTTTTCAAGGAAGCCTCCACTAGTACTGGAGCGCATGTTGGACGCCGAACGCGTTGAGGTTGCTCCATCTGATTCAGGCTCTGCTCCGTTTAACCATCAAACAATCGAAAGTCAGACAAGTCACCAATGAAAGCGCGCAAGTATTGCATATGGCATAATGTATAGTTAGGAGGACTAAATGCGACCGGAATGCTTGAAATGTGCTCGAACATGGACAACGTTTTTACGTGTCATACCTACCCACATCAGTATGGCGAGTTCCTCATGTCTCTGCGGTGAGGCAAAACATTTCGGACTCTGGATAAGTGCTAAATGGTTTTCATTCTTTGACTTCCTCCTTTTGTGCATTTGTCCTGGAAACTGATGGGGTCTTTGGAGCTCTATACATGCCTGTATTCAGTGCGTGCATATGCACTTACAATAGATGCGTACCTTCCATTGATGTAATCAAAACGCCGCCTCGTGCACCACCCGGACGAAAGGAATCTAATTCATTCAGCCAATATGCGTGCAGATTGACAAGCTGAAATGTCGTTTCTCTAAATTATAAATACGTCGAACCACCTTCAACCAAAATCATAAACCTTCCACTCCTTCATCGCTCCAATGGTCCTCCTTCGTCGTTTCTCACCATTGTGGGCTGCTGGTTCTGTAGTAATCGCTGGCGCACTACAGGCTTTCGCTTTTGACATTTCGAGGAATGACAATGTAAGGTCCTTTGATGTGTTCGATATCTTAAGCTGACTCGCCGTTTCCAGCTCGTTGTGTAAAGTACTTCCCGTCTTGATAAAAGAAAGGCTCTGACTTTAAGGCAGTTATTGGGGGCAAAACTCTCTTGGAGCTGCTAACCCGAGCGACCGCGCCAGCTGGCAGAAACCTTTGGCCACATATTGTCAGGACGACGTAATCAATGTTATACCCTTGTCTTTCCTTACTGTTTTCTTTGGAACTGGTGGTCAACCAGAAATTAATTTTTCTAACGTATGTTCACCTGCCCGTGACACTATAGTCGTTGAGGATGACTCCATTCAGACTTGTAGCAGTGATGATGGCGTTTTCCCCGGAACCAAGCTTGCCAACTGCCAGTCCATGGCCTCCGATATAAAAGCTTGTCAAGCGAAAGGAAAGCTTATCACCCTAAGCATTGGCGGTGATCGTGGTGTTTCTGTTTTCGCCTCAGACTTTCAAGCGGAGACTTTCGCTGAGAATATTTGGAACATGTTCCTCGGAGGAACCAGTCCAACGAGACCTTTTGGAGATGCAGTGCTTGATGGGTAAGCGCCTTTGCGAAAGCTGCTCCGGCCACTGATATATGTTTGATGGCTCTTATAGAATCGATCTCGATACTGAGGGTGGACATGGCGCCAGTTTTGTCACATTTGTGAAGAAAATTCGGTCTCTAGCTAGTAGCTCAAGTAAGAGGTGAGCGGGTTGTACCTGGTCCAATGGTTCTGGGATTTATTATCGGCTGCACAGGTACTATTTCACGGCTGCCCCTCAATGTCCTTTCCCAGACGCGCTCCTTGGAGCTACCCTCAACGGTGCCGAGTTTGACGCTGTATATGTACAGGTAACCCACTTATCAAGTTTCTGTCATACCTTACTGATATAAGTGGGTTAGTTCTATAATAATGTTTGTGCCAGTGCAAATCCCGAGGTAGGAAATATTTCCTTCTTTTGATTTTATACTTATCATACTGCCCAAGTCCTTCAACTTTGCCACTTGGTAAGCTAACCTGCCAACCAATTTGCGACTAGCCAATACATTGCTAGGGACCATTGGGCAAAAACCCAGTCTCCGAACAAAAACGTCAAGATATATATTGGGGCCCCTGCATCTATTACTGCATCTACGTCTGGTTTCGTAGATGCTGCTAATCTTGGGATGCTTGCCCAGAAGGTGCGGTCACAATATTCATCCTTTGGTGGTGTCATGCTTTGGGATGCTTCGCAAGCATATGGTGGGCACGGTTCTCCTTGTGAATGGCTGTTGATGATTATTTCAATCTTTTTGATTTTATAGCCAATGGTAGGTATGATGTAATTATCAAGAATGCTCTAAAGGATGGGGCTGGATCCCCACCGCCTACCCCATCTAGCTCTTCTACTTCAGCTACGAGTACGACTACCATTGTGGCTTCTACTCGCCAGACTACCAGCCAGGCCGTGACCACTCAAACATATACGACATCCCAAACCTCGGATTTCCCTTTGACGACCACATTTTCGGGGTCCCAAACCTTAGGGTTACCTTCAACGACGACTATTCAGTCATCTACGATGATCCAAACCTCGAGCTCTCTTACAAGTCCAATTCAACCATCTACGAGCACTCAGCACTCAGAAATTAAACCGACCTCTTCAAGCGGCAGCTGTGCTGGTATATCTGCCTGGGAAAGGAATATTGGGGTAGGCCAATACTTCTTAATTATCCAGAGGAGCCCTGGTTGATGACACCGACTAGTATTCTTCCAATGCCAGAGTCATTCATCAGTAAGTCGAATGCGAACAAGGCAAACGAAGTATATTGTTAATGACTATCACTGTAGAGGCCATGTGTGGAATAACAGGTGGTGGTCCTTAAATGGTAGGTCGTAATATTAACTGCATCCTAAGAAGTTTGTACTGACTGTGTTCTGAATAGATGTGCCTGGAGGTCAGCTCGGCGCCCCCTATGTCTGATATTTGTATTGATGAAGCGTGTTCCAGGATATACTGGTGTTTGGGTTGACTTGGGAGTTTGTAACTAACCGCTGTTGCAGAAGCAAGCATTGACTGCTTGATCAGAAGAGGTGTAATATTCCATAGCTAGCTATGTAACATGTAACTGAAATACAATGTTTCTTTGCTTGAGCAATTTTGGTTGAGGTTTTCGGACAAGGGTCAACCAACACCCATCCAGGCTGAATATCAAATATTAAAACTCAGCAGACAGGGTTTTACAGTACTGTAATGCAATCCATTTGACGCCGAGCGGAGATCGACTTCATCTTCCGGCCGGAGGCAACTTGAAGGTTTTCGACGGAAAGCCCGTTTACCTCACAGGTATCGTCCTGGTTGCTAGTACTCGATTTCATTATTTTCAACGTGTGTAACTCATCAAAAAAGCGGAGGCGCTAGATTTATCAGTGAGTACTTTTCCAATCCTTATTTTCAAACACTCATCCTAAATTGAAGCCGGGTCTAACCCCAGGAGCTGCGACCAGCTCAGGCTCCTACTCCCCCTTCCCCCTGACTTGATCTTCCCAAAGCCATCTCGGAGGATATTAACTATGGACAAATGTAGTCAAAGCTAGTCCAAGAGGCAGCCATGCTCTACGCTCCGGATACGGCGTGACAGTTGCTAGAGAACGGTTTCAACGCTACAGTAAATTTCCACAGAACTAGTGGGGCTGTTGGAACTCTTACTATATCATTCCTCCTACCGGTACTGACCATCTGGTTTCTCCACGGGTTGGTAAGTACTAGGGGAATATCTTATGGTATATCTCTGCTGTGGCGTTCTCAGATGTTTCCACCACCGCCTTCGTTGACGCTATGCCAGCTGTAGTTGTTGGAAATCTACAGTAACATCGATTTCAGAGTTGGGTTTTGGTCTACCTCTGGCTGGTACTCCACCAGGTGCTCGTAGCTTTGGTGGGCTTGAATGGAGCTGGATAGTTCGAAGAACCGCGATGTCGTCACCAAGCAAGAAATGTGATTCGATACCCAGTCCCGTTTTGCTGAATCTCCGCATGACTTTTTGGGCTCCACGGGGCACCATTCGAGATTTCCCGCTTCGTCTGGGGCTATCCCATGAGGTCAGTCCAGCCAATACAGATGTGCATGAACAGCAACGCTAGCCAAGCGGACTACGACATTGAGCAGATGGGAACTGATCCCTTGGGTGCTGGTCATCCAAGATATGATTGCGTAGAACTTGGTGCCGGATTTCCTTACCATATCTATGCATGGTAAGTTCTTTTTCCTGGTGTGGAATATTGCTATAGAGACTGCTTTGAGGGCATCCTGGTCCTGACGAAATTTTTCCAGAGCGATCTCGCTGGCAGCACCCGAAGCACACGCGAGCAGCCTAAATGCAATGAGAACCTCAATTCATCCATCAAAACTTGGTGTTGTCGAGCCTAGGAGAAAAATTTAATGAGTTATTCTTTGCCTTGGGACAGACTAGGGAAACATGCAAGTACAATCCGCTATTGTTGTTTGAAGAGCCTGAAGCGCCAGTGACGCTCCAAAGTTACGTTACAAGCTTCACCCGAAAATCTCTCCTTTGGTTAACCAGCTTGTTAATCGAATATCGTTATACCAGCAGCATCAAAAGCGCTGTTACGGCCCCAAAAATGCCTGGACCTGGCCGGAAATATAGGCTCATTGCAATTCAATACACTTCCAAGTCTCCATGAACAAGCCTGAGTGGACGAGAAGCAGTTACCTCATTTTCAAATTGAATAATAGGTTCACCCTTGGAAAAAATTGGAAGAAATAATAAAGCCGTTTATCATCCGGGGGATAAATTACGGTTAAGCCACCCGGTCTCGGCCGTGATACATGTATGGACTCCATGTAGGCACATGCACCCACAATCTATTCTTACCCCCTCCTGCCCTCTCAACGATGTATTCATACGACCCCTGCCGTGCACCACGCGAGTGCAACTTCTTGTACCAATTTATCGACCAGCCCATGTTTCGTCTTTTCGAGCATATAAATGTGTTGAGCCCATCCAACCATTATCATTATCTTCTTTCTTCGTTTATTGCTCCTTTCCTTAATTGTTCCTTACTTCGTTCTTTTAACACTGCTTATGGTTCTTCTTCGTCGTTTCTCTCTTTTGTCTTTTGGATTGGTAGCAATCGCCGGCGTGCTACAGGCTGTTGCTTTCGATAATTCCAGGAACGACAATGTGTGCATTCAAATATTATTGATGTATTCGCGATCTGTGCTTACATTTGACTCTCTGTTTCTAGCTCGCTGTGTAAAGTGCTTTCTGATTCCGTGCAACATACCCCGCTGATTTCGCGTAAGTTATTGGGGTCAGAACTCCGCAGGTGCTGTTAACGCTGGTGATAAGACGAGTTGGCAGAAACCTTTGGCCACATACTGTCAGGACGATGTAATCGACGTTATACCCTTATCTTTCCTCACTGTCTTTTTTGGTGCCGGTGGAAAACCGGAAATCAATTTTTCCAATGTATGTTCAGTATTCCCCGACATATCGGGTATCCAATACACTGACCTTCATCTCTGCAATGTAGACTTGTAGTAGCCTTGACGGCATTTTCCCTGGAACCAATCTTGCCAACTGTCAATCCATGGCCGCTGATATCAAGGCTTGTCAGGCCAAAGGAAAGATCATCACCCTCAGCCTTGGTGGTGCAACCGGAAATGCTGTATTTAGTTCGGATGCACAGGCGGAGACTTTCGCCGAGACAGTTTGGAATCTTTTCCTTGGAGGGACAAGTTCAACGAGACCTTTGGGAGATGCGGTGCTTGATGGGTAAGTTTTCTTTTGCATCCTACCCTTAACAGATGTCTGATGGAAACTGTAGCATTGACCTGGATATCGAGGGCGGAAGCAGCAGTGGATATGCTGCTTTCGTAAAGAAAATCCGATCTCTTGCTAGTGGATCGAGTAAGAAGTGAGTGTGTTCCGCCTTCCAGTAAAGGAATTCGGCATTAATTCCTGACTGCACAGGTACTACGTTACAGCTGCTCCTCAATGTCCTTTCCCTGATGCCTTCTTGGGGCCCGTCCTTGATGCTACCGAATTTGATGCAATCTATGTTCAGGTACACCCGCTTATCATCCTTCTACTCCAATTGTTGATGTTCGTACAAAGTTTTATAATAACTTTTGCTCGAATGCGAACCAAGGAGTAAGCTTTTCATCACTTTGTTTGAAATCTATGCTTATCATATTACTCAAGTCATTCAATTTCGCCACTTGGTAAGCTCGCTTTTCCAAGGACACCACAACAAACAGCTAATTTTTTGTCCTAGGGATGACTGGGCCAAGAACAAGTCCCCGAATAAAAACGTCAAGATTTATATTGGAGCTCCCGCGTCAAATTCAGCCGCTGGATCTGGTTATGTCGACGCTGCTACCTTGGGAAGTCTTGCTCAGAAAGTGAAATCGCAGTATTCGTCTTTTGGCGGAGTTATGCTGTGGGATGCCTCTCAAGCATACGGTGAGCATTATCCTGCCCAGATGTTGGTGGCTGATTTGGACCTTAATTTTCCGCAGCTAATGGCAGGTTTGATGTTACTGTCAAGAATGCTCTTACTGGTGGAGGTGGGGCACCACCTCCATCGTCCAGCCCTTCTGCTCCGACCGCAAGTGGAACTGCTTCTGCAACTACGCAAACCACGGGCCAATCTGTGACCACTGGGACCTCGGGATCCCCCCCGGCAACTCAAAAACCTATGACCATCAAAAGCACTGGATCATCTACGGGTGCTCATACTCCAGGATCACCGACTAGCACCCAGGCCACCGAGTCAACTACAACCACCCACACAACAGGGACACCCATGGTCACTCTAACTGAAACCTCTATGACGACCCATCGTTCGGCAAACCCATCGAGTACTTCAGGTGGCGGCAGTTGTGCTGGTATACCTGCATGGGATAAAACTGCTGTGGTAAGTTGAACGTGTCGTTATTATTCATATGGCTGATGTCCCGACTAGTACAATGGTAATGCCCGAGTCACTTATAAGTAACTAGAGTTTTGATAATCAGAGGGAGAGAGTATTAATTGCTATCGTAGGGGCCATGTGTGGAACAGCCGGTGGTGGTCTAAGAATGGTATGTCGTATCACTTGTTGTGCTCTGGACCATTACTTGACGTATATATGCATGAACAGATGTCCCCGAAGGTTAGTTAGTTTACTATCTGTATGATTGATTAATATCCGAATGGTCTGACTTGGTTGTAGGATCTACTGGCGTTTGGGTTGACTTGGGTCCCTGTGTATAATTATAATGCCGGAGGAGTTCGCTGTAATTTGTCGACTGATGCGGGCATTGATCGCTAGACGACTGGTAGATACTGTACGTTATTAGCGTGTATGTTTTTTTAGATCTAGATACCCCTAATGTCATGCGTAATCTGTTCATCCGTAGATGTAGAACTTGAAAGATTTTTAAGCAGCGGAAGACTTTGCATACTGGTAGGCACATACTTGTTGCTTGATTGTTCGACGACGGGATGAGCATGAGCCAACTGGCAAGTACGTCCACATCCCATCATGTCCCAAGAGTTGTCAATGATAGTGACACAGATTACCCTACTAGTTGTAATCGTTATGAAAATCTTGTCTTCGAAGATACCTCGGGAACGAAGCGAGAATTGCAAGGGATGGGGATGGGAGCACCTGACCACTTTGGAGTGTCTCCACCCGGACATTGCAGTGCAGAGATATACAGGAGTGGTAGGACGGTGTTATGGGTGGAAAGATTTCATTGGGAGCGCAGAGCAGCAGAGGAGGTTGGAACAGTCATGAAGTGTACTCCGTCCTGGCATGCAAGTAATATGAAGTTGAAGGTCTGTCTCCCAACACAGTCGTACAGTTGGCCGAGCAGAGTTGATCTGAAGAAGGAATAATTGCTTCCTACAAGTGGGAGCACATGAAGAAAAAAGAGGGCCAGCTTTGGTGGCGATGGAACGATTGTTACTTGTGGCCAATCACTTCTCGGCTGATTATGATTATGGCATCCGAGTCGTAGATCATACTCTTGGCCAAGGATTGGGAATGAGCGTAGTAGGACAGGTGGGAATAGGGGTCGATTAGTAGCAGGAGTACAAGTTGTATGACCTGCTTACAGCCTGAGAGACTCCGTAGTTAAGTATTCACGCGCCGCACCTATTTGTATAGGATAATAAGGTATTCCGGAATCAGATGCACGATCGCGCAATTGAGGGCACAGCATACATCGGGGAGAAAATTCGTTCCGAATTGGCCCTTGACTTGTACCTTGACTAAACTCTCCAGTGCCTGGTGCACCTCTCTTTCCCTACATTTAACACCCAACACTTGCCAGTGTACGACAAGTACAGTTTGGTTGAAAAAAAGGGCAGGACCCATATAAACCAACATCAAAAAAATCGAAGACAAACAATTGAAAATTGCGCTGTGCAGAAACCGAATGTACCTCACTCGTATCTGGCTGGTTGTTGGTGTATGCATGCTGTCATACAGTGTGTCTGGGGCCCCGCTGGATCGGACTCAGACGTTTGGTAACCTAGCACCTCCAGCTCTGCACAGAGTACAACTTCGAGGTCGCAATGTGTTCAAGGTGAGTTCTAAAAATTTCTAGGACTGCGGCCAAACGTCAAGGGTCATTGATCCGACAGAAGGATTATACTACTACACGTCAAGCACATAACCTTGCAGCCCGACAAGCCAGGTACACCAGGTCGGTGCCTCCCCTGGCACCAATCCCGGCCCCGACCCGACCCATGTGAGTATATCCTAAGATCAAGGGAATATATATAATGACAGGTCAACCTGCTAACAAAAATCACCCAGCTGTCCGTCCGAAATAGCGAAGATAGAATTGCCTTTTTTCACTCCAAGTGAATGCCAGAGAGAGCCAGGTTGTCAGCGACGAATAGCATGCATATGGATGAGAAATGCCAACGAGTGCTACTATCTTGATGAGGCAATCAGGAGGTTTCCAGCAGAAATCGGTGGGTGTTGGGGCATTACAGATGAGGCATATAAGGATGACATATTTACCAGTTTCGAGGATGATACCCTGATACTAGGGGGTAGGGGTAGGAGTAGTGGTAGTAGAAGTCTAGCTTAGACCCAGCCAATACTATAGTAAAAATTTGGGCCTGTTTGGCTGCCCTTGGTTGGCCAACCCTGTTAAGCAGCACTGGCAATGATAGAATTATTATTTGTCATGTAAACTACAAGTCAATATATATACTATGCATGGGTTATACTACAAAGAAGAAAGAAATTGTGGCCTGAAAGGCAGGCCCTGTAAGGGACGTCTATCTCAGTGCTCAGGCAGTAAGCCAAAGACCAAGTATAGGACTCTCAAAGAGAAGCGGCAATGGCGAGGTAACCACCGCTTAGATAAGATATAGATATGCTTGG
>KZ302135.1:2797-40888 GCA_002554575.1 Amanita thiersii Skay4041 | reverse complement strand
TATCATGATATTCATAGAATATCCGCAGTCTATCTCCAGGGAGTCCATGGCTAGACTCTTGACACGTGGCAACACGTGGCTAGCTATAATTAGATGTAACTATTAATAACTATCTACGGTCCGATACTTTAGCGCCTTATGGGCGGCTATTCTAACATCTTCTTCTTACAATAGAAGCATGTCCCTTTTTCCACCTTGGGATCCTTGCATTCCTGACTGAAGTGACCAGATTTGCCACAATTATAGCACCTTGAGTTGGATATCACTCCTATTTCCATAGGGCATCCACTTCCACCCCATATGGTTCCTGATCTGGTAACCTTATTGCCAAAAGGGTTACTGGAGTGTGATCAGATCAGACCCTGACCTTCTTCATAATTGGCAGTGAGGGTCTTCAGTTCTTTGACCAATAGTGTGTAGGTGGTAGGGATAACATTGAATCCTCCAAAGGCAGAGTCATTGAGGCCTCTCTTGAGTAAGAAGTAAGCTTCTTCCTGCAATGCTTCAGCTTCAATGTGAAGCAACTCAAATTGATCCATGAATGATGTAAGGGATTGTTTACCCTGTCTAAATGTGTAAATCACATTTCTGGCTCTTTTCTGGGCAAGTTTGTCTTCAAAGTGAGTATGTTACACCCTCCACACTGCTAGTGCTCAAGGTTCAACCCCTAAATGCCTCTAACCCCTATTTTCGATGTTTTGATGTCCTCTTGTTTATCCTTGTTTATCTACTCACAAATATTGCCCACTTACTGACTTGGACAGTTGTTTCACCTGTAGTCATACATCCTGACTACTACAGTAATCCACTTACTCAGCACATGAGCATGTCTGACATTTTGTGTATTTTTCTTCTATTAATATACTGGTCTGAAATGTATATAAAGCCTGTATTCTGTAGCTAGAAGAATAATGAACTTTGTTCTCTCAATTGTCAAGCCTCTGTCTCCTCTTGAAATCGTCGCTACACGCTACTCTCTACACCGCTCTAGAATGTAAGTGAAAGTCTTACTTAACTAGCTGCTGCATGTTGCTGTTGTCGTCCTCTTGACATAATTGTGGTCAAACCAGTCACTTTGCCAGAACATGCCCTCAGCCCCACCCACAGTGGACAAGGTTAATGGAAGTATGGCAGAATGGCACAGAGGCAGACAGAGAGGAGCTGAGGCAGATGATGAGTGCAGATACAGTAGAGACAGCTCCAGAGGAAGCCACTACCAACCAAGAACAGACCTCCAGAACTCAAGGTTTTTGCTCCAGTCAATGAATAACTCTGATTCATTGACCACTACTCATAAATATGTGAATTCTTGTATAAACATAGACTATATCTTGCAAGACAATTCAAAACATATTCACAAAATCAGGAGTGAACCCCTAAGGATTAAAAAACACAGTTTAAGAGCATGGACTGGTCCCTGGGTCTTATGACACATATGGAATGAACATATTGATTGTTGAGAAGACTGGCTCCCAGAGGGAGTTGCCCAGTCCAGAACGCCTGCGCAGAGCGCTAGGCTAATCCCTGAGGGAAGCAGTAGCTAGGGAGCTAACTTACTGGTTAGTAGGTTGCTTGTGCTACAGCTAGAAGCTCTGTAAGAACTTGTATTGCTAGGACGCTAATCGATCCTCTTTTATACCGTACAGGAGTATGCGCACAGACCAATATTCTATGCATGATTCTACCTGGAGTAGCTGCGCATTTACCTGGGGTAACTGTGCATGGCATCACTGCGATATTCATAGATATCCGCAGTCTATCTCCAAGGAGTCCAAGGCTGGACTACGACGCTTGACTAGCTATAATTAGATGGAACTATTAATAACTATTTACGGTCCAATACTCTAGCACCTTAAGGGCGGCTATTCTAACATTGATGAAGGAGTTTGTACTCTAAATCAATATGTTCATAATAAGTGGGAAAAGGAGATATCAACAGATTTGGTTACTGAGATAAACACTCTATTGGAAAAAGATGCCCTATGGGCAATTTATCAACTAAAGAACAAACCAACTATAATCTGAACGAGTGGCTCCAACCAAATAGATATCCCCTGTACCATCTCCACATGCAATACATATGAAACCTTCTTGGTAAAGGCTTTATTGGACAGTGGATGCACCAGATCTTGTATAAACTCAGATTTTGTCAGGAAACATGGGATTAATACTTACCCTCTCCCTCACCCAATACCAGTATATAATGCAGATGGAACTCAAAATACTGGTGGATCCTTAACACATATAGTAAAACTAAGGATGAAGATTGGTGAACATGAGGAGGTAATGGATTTTGGCATTTCAAATCTAAGCAAGAATGAGATATTCCTTGGATTTGATTGGCTAAAATACCATAATCCCAAAGTTGACTGGAAGGATTCTAAAATCAAGTTTTCAAGATGTCCTGGAGCATGTCAGATGAGTAGTGAAGTGGAGGAACCCAAAGATGAGCTAGATCTTCAGAAATGGGATGAACTGGAACATGGTGACCAACTACTGGCAGTTCACATTGGACCAGAAGAATTAAGATATCAGGCATACCAATCTAAGGTGGGATTATTAGCTGAACAGGCCTATATTCCAAAGACTAGCAAAGATTTAAACAGCAAGATCCCTGCCTATTGTATGCCATATCACAAGGTTTTCAAAAAGGAGACTTTTGATGAACTCCCACCTAGACACCCCTGGGATCATGCAATCGAACTTATACCAGACACTAAACCACTTGATTGCAAGATCTACCCTCTTAACTTAGAGGAACAATGGCAACTAGATGAATTCCTTCAAGAAAACCTAAATTCTGGTCAGATTCAGCTGAGTAAATTGCCAATGGCTTCCCCCTTTTTCTTTGTGAAAAAGAAAGATGGGTCCTTATGACCAGTACAGGACTACTGTAAACTAAATGAGATGACCATTAAAAATCATTATCCTTTACTCCTGATTGGCGAATTAATTGACAAACTATCTAGAGCAAAATATTTCTCTAAGATGGATATCCACTGGGGATATACTGTAACAATATAAGGATAAAAGATGGCGATGAATGGAAAGTGGCTTTTAGAACCAACAGAGGTCTATTTGAGCCTTTAGTAATGTTCTTCAGATTAACCAACTCCCTGGCAACCTTTCAGACCATGATGAATGATATCTTCCAGTCAGAAATCACTGAAGGATGGGTAGTGATTTACATGGATGATATCCTTGTTTTCACTGAGAACATAGAAGAACACCAGAGGTGTGTCGCACAGATACTAGCCAAACTTGAACAATATCAACTCTCCTTAAAACCAGAAAAGTGTCAGTTTGAACAAACAGAGATTGAGTTCTTAGGGCTAGTTATCTTGCAGAACACATTAAGAATGGACCCAGTCAAGGTTAAGGGTGTAGTGGAGTGGCCAATGCCAACATGCAAATGTGAAGTACAACAATTCCTTGGATTCTGTAATTTTTACAGATGATTCATCGAAGGATTTGCCAAACTCACAAAACTGCTAATGATTCTAACAGGAAAAACAGAATGGAATTGGGGAAAAACACAAACAGATGCATTTCATGCCCTCTGAAATAAAATCACATCCCAACCCATTCTTGCCATGCCCAACCAAGAGGGGCAATTTAGAATCAAAGCAGACACATCAGATTTTGCCTTAGGAGCAATCCTTTCCCAACAACAGAATGATGGTTTATGGTGACCAGTGACCTACATGTCACATGCATTGAGTACTGCTGAACATAACTACAAAATCTATGACAAGGAAATGCTTGCCATCATGACAGCATTTTATGAATGGTCACAGTACTTGAAAGGCACTAAGAAAACAATTGAGGTTTTGACTGATCATCAAAACCTCACGTATTTTAGAAAGCCACAGAACCTTAACCATCATCAAGCCTGTTGGGTATTGGACCTCCAAGAGTATGACTTTGTTATTAAGCATAGACCAGGAAAAGTGAACACAAAACCTGACTTCCTCTCTAGATGAGCCAGTCATGAGAGAGGGACAAATGACAATGAAAATGTAATCCTACTAAAAGACAACTTATTCATCAGAATCTTTGACAATGACCAACTTCTGCACAAACTGGAGCAGAAGATCACAAAGATCAATAAAAGACAGTGGGATAAACAAGTCACTAATGGGTTAAAAAATAACATTCCTGGATATCACATGGAGAACAGACTTGTACTTTGGCAAGAAAGAATTTACATGCCAGTAGACAAAGGAATCAGGGGGTCTATAATTGAGGTTTTCCACTCCTTCCCCACCGCAGGACACACAGGTGTAGCCAAAACCCTGGAATTCATAACCAGGAATTATTGGTGGCCCAATATGTGGAAGGACATCAAAGACTTTATCAAAGGGTGTGATCAGTGTGCAAGGAATAAACCAGATCAACATAAAAAGGCTGCACCTCTCCACCCAAATGAAATCCCCCCAGAACCCTGGTATACCATAAGCATGGATTTAATCAGACCACTCCCAGAGTTGAAAGGATATGACACAATCTTGGTAATCATGGATCAATTTACCAAGAAAGCATATTACTTACCAACAAACACAACAATTACCTCCCAAGGAGTCACCACACTCTATAGAGATAATGTATTCAAAGAGCATGGCCTCCCAAAAAAAGTAATCAGTGATTGTGGTCCACAGTTCATATCCAGATTCATGAGGGAATTATATAGGGTTTTAGGCATAATGGGAAACTACTCAACAGCCTTCCATCCTCAAACTGATGGACAAACTGAACAAGTAAATCAAGAATTGGAAGAATACCTCCATATATATATAAACAATCAACAGGACAATTGGTCAGAGTGGCTACCAATTGCTCAGTTCTGCCACAACGATTGAGTTCATAGTGCAACAGGGTTTTCTCCATTCATGATGAACAATGGCTGAAATCCTCACAAAGGATTTGAACATAGTTCCCCAGTAAAACACCAAGTGGTCTTGATTTTTTGGAAAAGGTCAAAAGAATTCATGAACAAGTGACAACAGCACTACTTAAGACAAATCAAAAGATGAAAGTGCAATATGACCTCCACAAAAAACCCAAAATAGAATACAAGGTTGGTTCAGAAGTGTTATTAGATGGAACAAACATAAACACAAAAAGACCATCTAAGAAGCTCGACTCAAAGTTCTATGGACCATTTAAGGTAAAAGCGAAGATTGGTGAAGCATTTTATAAACTTGAACTTCCACCAAGTTGGAAGATTCATGATGTGTTCAATCAATCAAAATTAAAACCTTACACCCAACCCAAATTCCCAAATCAGACTACACCTGATTGACCACCACCAGAATTGATTGAGGGAGAGGAAGAATGGGAGGTAGAGGAGGTGTTAAATAGTAGAGTGAGGAGAGGCAGACAATTAGAATTCTTGGTCAAATGGAAGGAATACCCTATGGAAGAAAGTACCTGGGAGCCAGCCATGAACCTCAATAATGCCCACAACACTATCAACAAGTTCTACCAGAAACACCCTGGCACTCTGTGTCACAAGCTCACTGAAATCAACCTATACCCTTCCATCAAAGCTCTCAAGTGTCTCTGGGAAGTTGAAAAGCGATAGAATAAAAGGAGGAGAGAGACTCCTGTAGCTACATGGTGAGGTAGACTATCAAAGAGCTAAAGAACTAACAACTACAAACAACAGACTAAAAAGAAAGGTAAAGTAGGTGGTAAAGGGGGGAGTTGAACCAAGGACCTCTCGGGGGTTACCCGAGATGACCGAGGTCAATAAGATAAGATAAAATGGAAGTGCGCACTTGGACAGGTGCTAATGTAAGCGCACGTCTAATGGGCACTAACAATGGAAAAGGGGAATAAAGGAAAAGAAAATGAAAAAGAGATGAAGAAATAACGAACTTGTAATACTCTGTGTATAATTAACCATCAACACTTCAACTTCTGTACCTACAAAAACCTTACCACCCCTTCCCCCAGATTATTTGGATGGGAAGACAGGAAGTTTGACCAAGAATATCTGGAAAGATTAGAAAGGAATTGGAAGTGCTGGAAGGGTGCTAGAAAGGAAGCATATAGGTCATGAGGACATGACCCTTGAGAGGGGGGTATTGTCACAATCTCTTTTCCCTTTTCTTTTTCTTTTTCTTTTTCTTGTTCATTTCCTTTTCTTTTCTCTCCTTTACACTTATCTTATCTTATCAGACATTCAGGCATCCCAGATCACTCAGACTTGTCAGACTTGTCAGACATTTCAGGTGACTCTGGAAAGTCCTAAGTTCAATCCTAGCTACAGCCATTTCATTTCCCATTTACTTATATTCATTGTAGTGTAGTGTTTATTCCTTAGCTTCTTGATAGTCTACCTCTACATGTAGCTACAGAAGACTCTCTATTCTTCTATTTGTCATCATCGCCAACATTGTGGAGTGATACTTGAGAGAGTTCAGATCATGGTATAAGGTCTACTCATGAGCTTTTGACAAAGAGGAGGCAAAGGCTCAACAATTGATAGAACAGAGTTCATTATTTTTCTAGCTACAGAATACATGGCTTTTATACACTACAGACCAGGTATAAGAATAGAAGAAAAATACACAATATGTCAGACATGTGAATGTGCTGAGTAAGTGGATTATCAAACCTTCACATGTCATGTCAAGTATGAGGACATATTGTCTGTTTGACAACTTCATTCTCATGTCATGTCTACTGTGAGATAGTTCTCATGTCATGTCATCTATGAGTTATGATGATTCATAATGACTTGATTCTACTTATGACAGAACATGATGGTCATCTTGTTCATCATCAATGATCCTTTATCTGCATTGTTGACAGATGTCTTCAATTATTTGTGAGCATATAATTTTGACAACATATTGTGTATTTTTCTTCTATTTTTACACTTGGTCTGTGCACCTCTGTGGTGTATAAAAGCCATGTATTTTGTAGTTAGAAAAATAATGAACTTCATTCTATCAATTGTTGAGCCTTCACCTCCTCTTGAAATCATCACTACATGCTACTCTTATATCACTCTATACACCACTCTAGATTGTAAGTGAAGTCTTACTTAACCAGCTGCTGCATGTTGCTGTTGTTGTCCTCTTGACAGAAATATCAAGAGAAAAGGCATAGAGAGATATAAACAGTAATAATACAAATGGAGTGATGGGGAGTTAGCATAATCAAGGGAATATAACAAGGAAACCATAGAAGAGACTATCTATGGTAATGACACAAAGGGAGACAATGCAGAGGACTTAGCATAATCAAGGAACATAACAGCCATGGATTTAAGACTCATTTCCCATCTGCATAGTACAAACCATTTCCTACCTCCTACCTTTTTTTTTAATTACAGGCATGCCTGCTTCCACAAGATCATCATCTCTATCCCTATCATCCTTTCCAACCCCATCATCTCTTCTCCGCTTCCTTCCTTTCCCTCCCATACCATTCTGCTCCCTCAACTCACTTGCAGCCAACCTAGCAGCTTCTTCCACACGTTCCCTTAGCAGCGCAATCTCCTCTTTATCTGTCGGCCACAATTCCATCTGTTTCCCGATCACCTGCTCTATTCTCTGTATCAACTCCACATCATATTGCGTTACAAGCGTGATTGATTTTCCTGACCGCCCTGCCCGCGCAGTACGTCCAACACGATG
This sequence comes from Amanita thiersii Skay4041, assembly GCA_002554575.1. NCBI lineage: Eukaryota > Fungi > Basidiomycota > Agaricomycetes > Agaricales > Amanitaceae > Amanita > Amanita thiersii. The sequence continues at coordinate 33,239 of KZ302135.1, read as the reverse complement.
GATATAGTCTTTCGAGTGGGTCGGAATATCAAAATTTACCACAATATCGACAGATGGTATGTCCAAACCGCTACATAGACAAATTAGGTGAATTATAGTGAGCATAAACATGAGCATGTTGCACACCGACTGGCAACGTCAGTTGCAACCAATATTTTCCGGCCACCGCTCTTGAATTTGGCCAACGCACCCAGCCGCTGACTTTGGCTTAACTGGCCATGAAGGGGTACAGCTGGAAAGCCAAGTATGCGGAGCATGATTGCCAGTCTAAGCAGGCTGATCAACATGCGATATGCGAGTAGCTTCGTCACAAACTTACCGTGAGGCATCATGTACTGTCCGAGTAAAGATAATTATTGAATTCTGGACCAACGAATTGGCTAGGTATATCAAATTTACATCTTTCTCCTTCAGCGGTGTAAGTAAATAATACTGCAGCAAAGTCGAGACTGTCTGGTATCTAGATGAACTAATGAGGCCACCAAATCATTGTTATGCAGAAAACGATACACACTTTTCAGAAACCTCGACCCTGACGGGATTTGTCAAACTAGCACGCTGAAGCTTCGCCACCTTTGTCGTCATAGTCGCAGAGAACAAATACGTCGTTCGTTCTTTTGGTAACACCTTAAGTATTTTATCGATGACTGGACCAAAGTCCAGGTCTAGTAGGCGATCAGCCTCATCCATCACCTATCCGACATTTCGTACTTTGTCAACGACCCCCTAGAAAGATAAATCTCACCAAAAACTTGATTCCTCTCAAACTAAAACCTTTCGTATTCTCCAAGTGCCATTCTAACCTTCCCGGCGTTGCAACAACTACATGCGGTCGTTTCGCTAATGCCACAGCTTGGTCTACCTCTTTCACACCACCGACAATCACTGCGCACCTCACACCCATCGCTGACCCGAGCGCTTCGAACTGTTGTGAGATCTGAAACGCAAGCTCGCGCGTCGGGGCAAGCACGCACGCAAACAGTCCCTTTGGCTCCTCCCATAGCCTCTGCAGAATTGGCAGCGCAAATGCTGCTGTTTTGCCCGAACCTGTCGCTGCTACGCCAATAATGTCCCTCCCCTCCAACGCATGTGGAAGCGCCTCTTTCTGAATGTCCGTGGGTGTCGTGTATTGAAGTTTGTCGAGTGCCTCGAGCAGGGGGTCAATTAACCCCAGGGACCGGAATGTCACGCTGCTGGATGTGCTCGCTGCTTCAGGGGACGTCATTTGTTGTCGCAACGGAAAATGTCCCTGTTCTACTTGTTAGCTATACTAACGCGTATTGGAAGCACAGCGCGTCGAGAGCGTCGTCTCGCAAAAAAAAATGCAGCATACAATATTTTTGATTGCATGTGACAATTTCGTAACAGTGTGACAGATTCAGTCGGGCCCGGGCCGCTACTTGAAACTCCTGAAGACATTTTTGCTACCACTTCTCATTCCTTGCCGTCGCTGCGTCCGCCCTTTACGCTCCACCTCACTTAGATCAGCGCCCTCAACGACGCCCTTCTCCATCCCAGCTCCAAAAACTTCCACTCCACCTCTCCTTCCTTTCTTATCACCACCCTTCTGACCACCTTGCGCACCATCATGGATATTATCTCCCGCTAAAGCCTTGGACGCCGACGGCGTCCATGTCACTTCCATCGCCCCATCTTCACCAAACTGTAATTCGTCGTACAATGCTCCACCCTTGTTGCTCTTTTGAGTAGACGCCATTGACCTCCGTCGCTGACCAAATGTTGCATTTTTGTCCCCCTGCCGTGAGCTATCTGCCCGCATAGGCACAAGATTGACTTTTGGAACGCGACTGTTTCGAGCTTGTCGGCCATCAGCTGCCTTCAATCGTTCATTCTTCTGCCCGGGGCGTGCCCGAGGATCGAACTTATTAAGCTCTATATCAAGCGAAAAAAGAAAAGACATCAGAAGCAGCACCAACAACAAGCACAGACATAGTGGAGGTGGTAAAGTAAAAACTGACCGCCTGCTTCGCTGCTATCACTGGTACCACCGTCATCACTACTCTCATTATCACTCTTGTCACTGTCTTCAAGCCCATCAGACGAGGGCTTATCGCTCTCCTCCTCTTCCTCTTCCACGGCAGTCTTTCCACTCCTCCGTTGGGCAACGGTAGACGGGTTCAACAAGGCATATTCTCTGCTATTTTCATCAATAGCATAGTCCGGATTCTCGAAAACAGCCTTGAATCGAGGATCATTCAGGATAGTCTTCGTTGATGGTACATCTCCCTCCTCGCCGGACTCTTCTTGATCGACATCCATACTTGCAACATCCTTCTCTGCCTGTCTCCGTTTCTTCTTTTCGTCCCTCCTTTTAGCTCTCTCGTCCTCCTTGAGGATTTTCTCAGCCAACGCCTTGTTCACCTTAACACCAATATCCTTCTTTGTACGTATCCTTGTTTCTGCCATCTTATCCATCTTTTCACGTACCATCTTCTCTCGGTACTCGGCGTACGCGAACGGATTAGCAATAACACGCGCAGCATCATAAAGCTTGAGTTGAATAAAGTATCCATGCATGTAAGGTTTAAGTGCCGCTGTTCCAACCAGATGATCCAATCCCAACCTTAAACACAAAAACTAAGTTAGAGGGACAAAAAGGAAAAAGGTTTATAACGTACATTTTGAGTTCGTTCCTTTCCACAAATTTGTAATCTTCGTACACAGAACGGACCGATTGGTCCTCCATTTCTTCCGTAATGTTCTCCAGGAAGCTGGCCCACTTGGGTGCAGGTCCAAGTTGGGGGATGTAGTACGTAGCCATTTGGATGCCCTCATTTGCCGTCATGAATAGACCGCTGCCTGGGATATGGTGAATATCATTGAGATCCTGGGCCGGATTTATGGATACGAAATTAGACGAAGGCTAACACCATCAATATAAGCTTGCTAGGACCAAAAAAAACAGTCCAAGAGTTCGAAAGTCATACCTGATTTCTGTCCCAGATTTTGACGACCTTTTTATCTGCACTTAGCACCATGCCATCCCCCGCCATCCTGCTCCCCCCCTCTATCCAAATAATTTTCTTCACTGGAAGCCCATACCCCTGATCCTTCAACGCAAACGGCGTCGAAGACCTAATATCATACAACAACGTATGCCCCGTCGACGTTCCAATCGCGTAAGACAACCCATCCACTCTCGACGCAATCGCCGTAATATCCAACCCATCCAAACTTCCCGCCGCGCCTGACCCCAAACCCGGGGTTGCCAACCTCCCCCTGGGCACACGCAACACCCCAACCCGTGACCTTGATCTTGGGTCCCAAAACTGCACCGCGCCACTCCCCTCCAACCCAAACGTCAGCAATTGATGCGCGGGGTTAATGTCCACCACATTCACACCCACCACCTCCCCCCCTTCATCGCCCCCCTCGTCTAACTGCAGCGACAAAGGCGTCATAAACCGCCCTTGGTCCAGATTAAGCCGGTATACTTCATGACCCGACGCCGCAAAATACGCATCGCACGAAGGGAAGTGGTATGCAAGCGACCGTCCAAACCTAGGTATACGTGTCCGGTAGTGAAACCCGCTCTGCGTATGCAGCTCAATTGTGCGGTCGTTTTGGAGATGTATAGATTTCGTCCAGTCGTCAGATAAAATCTATTTTGTCCCCACATACATGACCCCAGCAGTCAATATCATATCCAATACGGAAGTAAACCAGCAAAAAAAGAAAGAAATAAAAGCTTCAACAAGAGATAACTCACGTACAACAAAATCTACATTCTCCGCATCCGAATGTCTCTCAAACTTGAGCGTTAGGTGATCCAAATCCCATACCCGTATCTGGGGCTTGTACACGCCAGTCGCGATCGCATGGTGCCCATCACGCGTAGATTTGATTTTGATACTCGCCTCTGGAAACTCAAAGCCCTGGATGAGCTCCAGCGAACCCTCAACATGCTCTTTTCGAGCTCGCTTGCCCTTAGTGGAAGAGCGTTTCCTGGTGAGCCAGTCGGGGAGAGACGATGACGACCCTGCAGCAGCTCCATTGACGGTGTAGACCCTTACTGCGTCAAGATCTGCCACCATTGTTTTAGGGATTTGAACCTGGAGGAAGGACTTGAGATTGATTAATTAGTTCCAGTCAAGGTGTTACAAATTTCTGATATCCAGGTTTTCCCACGTGGCAGGTTATCTATGTAAAAACCGGGATAAATCTCACTTCTCAGTCTTCAGCATTGTCATTATCCGTAAAAGAGCAATGCAATATACATTCAAAGCAACGAGACCCATTGAAACTGGCTGATAAGGCGCCTAAGTATAACTTGAATACTTGTGGGGCAAGGATAGAGCGAGGGTGAATGATGCAAGGAAGTAAATAACTGTCTATCACACAATCAACTCTACCATATTTTATGATTCCACCGGTATGCAACGACTACGCCACCTAATACGTCTTCTTCTTCTCATCTACAGAAAGACCACCTGCAGAAACCTTAAGTCAGCCTCCTAAGGTGTTGCTGGGGTGACAAAGACATACCAGGTCCCATGTTGACCAACAATATTAGGCCACCCACAATAGCTAGAGAACAGACATTAATTATACTGAAAAACTTGAGTCCAGGATAAATATACGAACAGAGAGTTTGAAAGAAATCATATCTGAAACGCCAAGTCAATTTGGCTTATTTTTCAACCATATAACACTTACTTAAGGAAATCTCGCTGAGGATGAGCACTGTGCACAGACCACCAGTTGTTTGCAAATACGTTGAAGATACTTAATACAATGACAAGGAATGCGGCCGACCACTTGGCCTTGAAGCCAACAGCGACCATAGCGCAAGCGGCTAGACCAATAATGGAAACGAAGACGCGGACAATACTCCACTCTCCTTGTAATATAAAACCAAGGAAGAGGAAGATGAGCAACACGCGACCGGCAAGAAGGAAGCTATTTGAAAATAAGCGACCAAAACCAGTTGCGAAGAAAGACTCGATGACTAACTATTTCTTTCGGTCCGTTTCACTGATTGTAGGCAAGCCAGCAAATGGGGTTTTCCGAGAAATCATAGAATCACTGAAGACCATGAATAAACCACCAATTACACTAAGATTGCGTAGGAAGAAGTTCATGTCGAAGATGAGACCGTAACCAAAACCTTGAATTACAACTACCGATAGAAGTCCAGCCACCGCGTATTCCGAGTATCTTTTGAGTATGACTGCCCCTGAGCCGCTCAACATCATCTAACACAGGTTGAAAATTTTCCGAGGTTGAATGAAAACACGACTTACGATGACGTTGATTATCAAGAACAAATGTGAGATACCCCAGGGAAATTTCCGATGTCTACAAGACTAATTAACGATGCATAGAGACAGAGTCTGAAGCCCAACACGCACTGTTGCAAGTACCAAAGCTGGTCGCCCCATTGAGTCATGATTCGCAGCGCATCTTCAAGGAACGTCACAACGATTAGGAAACGCCCAATGGCCGGCAAATGGGGTTTCAGCGGTTGGGAATAAATCTCGATGTTGTCTTCAACCTGTTTGCTGAAAACGCGGATTTTCTCCAATGGATCGTCCGGGTTTGCGGCTCTGTAACCTGAAGAAGGCCGACTGTTTGCAAAACCGTGTGGGTCTGGATTATAAGTGCTAGCCTGCGGACGGGCAATACTAATGCGCGAGGACATGGTGGTGGGTTGGAAGGACGTGTTCAGAGAGCCTAACGTGTCCAGTAAATTCACGACGTGGCCGCTGCTTATGTAAGCCAACCAATCTAAAATCAAACTGATCTTTGCTAACACTCGTTTCACTCAGTTACAGCGCCCCACATTGCCTTGAAACAGTGACGCTCCCTTGTATGTTTTTTATTTGCATATGGAAGGCGGCGCATTCATGCTGTCAAGAAACACATAGGAAGAGAAGTACCCCAATCAAAACTTGATGAGTTCTAGATCCATCTATAGTAGCTCAGAACCCCTTCCTAAACTTGTTATTACTGTCATGACACAGTATCCTTTGATCATCAGGAGAATAAAGTCCTATGTTTTACAGGGGTACTAGATCACAGGAAAGGTTTTGCCTCCTGGTTGATACGTTGATGAGTTATTTCTTGCTCTTGGTGGTGTTAGCCAAGAGGCCGCTCTGCCCATTTAGGATGATTGCAGCACACAACGCTGAGCGCTCAAAAATGGGAATTCCACATTCCTTACAAACATTAGTCCATGTGAAAAGAACAATGTTCTTACAAGCGCGTCCACATGCCTGCAGGTCTCCATGACCCTCATATGTTGCCTAGCAGTCACTCACACGTCCGCTTGTCACTCTCGCTAAAGCACGCAATATTATTGCCCCAGTGAATAGTGAAGAGATGAATTAGACATTTCTCACGCTCCTCGAAGCTGCGGGCAATCTATGATCGTCACGGTCAATCACCATTTTGCTATTGACTTTGCAGAAGTGAAGACAAACTTCCCATAAAGTATGAAGAGATCATGATGTTATAGAAGGCGATGCTGTAAACTTGTGTTCATAAAAAGTCTTTATGCATGTACACATGGCGTGTGTCAATTGGATTACAGGAGGAAGTACTGAATTAACGAAATCGCCGTCAGTTCTAACCTAATTGCACCCGTACCACCTTTTCCCTCCCGCGAATTCTGTAGGGTAAACTTGGGTTCTCTCCCACGTGTCATCCACGTGCTTCGCCACTCCTGCGGAAATTGAAAGCCTTTTGCCTTTTCTGTCTTCAAAGTAGACGCGCTCAACTCTTGCGCCGCCTATTATTGGTCGTCGCTACACAAATGCCGAGGCGTCCACCATTGGAGGACGACCCGAATGACGAGGACTTTTCTCCGTCTTTTGGTTCTGTTCCCAAAAGGAAGAAAGGCGGTGATAACTTGACCGTGTCTAAGCGAAGGAAAGGGAACACAGCGGCTTCTCGCCAAGAAGAAGGTTCATGTACCTCAAGTTTGGATCGACATTCGAAGTCTCTACATGGCATTAAAGATCCACATGGCATTCGGGTCTCACTTCTCAAATGGTTTACGGATGTGCACGACGAACGTGAAATGCCGTGGCGAAAGCGTTATGATCCCAGCCTCAACGCACAAGAACGGTCACAGAGGGCTTACGAAGTGCGTCTGTTGCTGACTCTCAACTCTTTCCCAACATGTTGTGCCTACTCTATAGGTGTGGGTGTCTGAGGTGATGCTCCAGCAAACCCAGGTATCCACGGTCGTTCCTTACTATAATCGTTGGATGAGCAAGTAAGCTATTGAATATGTTTGGCCGAGTAGATTATCAAATAGCAATCTTTGGAACAGATTTCCCACTGTACATGAATTGGTTTGCCATATCGGACTTTTCACACTCTGATGATCACATAACCCTTCCTACAGGCCAAGTCAAATATAGAAGAAGTGAATGCCTTGTGGAAAGGGTTGGGGTATTACAGCAGGGCTAGCCGACTTCTCAGTGGCGCTCAAAAGGTTGCAACGTCTATGCGAGGCAAGCTTCCCGATAATGCCAAAGATTTGCAGGCCAATATTCCCGGCATCGGCCGCTATAGTGCTGGCGCTATATGTTCAATCGCCTACGGAGAACGTGTTCCGGTGGTGAGTAACCCATGCTTCATATTTTCTATTTCTGCAACGCCCTATCCGTGGTTTTTTTGAAACCAGCTGGATGGCAATGTGCATCGTCTACTAAGTCGAGTGCTTGCACTGTATGCGCCGCCTAAAGCGAAGGCTACGCTTGACCTCTTATGGAACGCAGCGACTCAGTTGGTTACACTCCAAGGTCAGCGAGAGTGCTTAATTACAATGGATCATATCAACATCCATCTTCCTTCCAATTAGATACTCTAGAAGTTTCTCCCGCTGCGGTAGATACAGTCACGGGAATCCAGAGTAGTGACAGGGGCTATACCCAATATCCTGGTGACATCAACCAAGCTCTCATCGAGTTGGGCAGCACAGTGTGTAAAGTTCGCGAACCACGCTGCGATATCTGCCCATTACGTGAATGGTGTTGGGCATTCAAATTGGCACATGGTAAGAATGATGAAAGCAGTAGCATGGTGGGTATGGCACCTTGAGAACCGACATTCTCACAAATTCTGTACAGGTGACTGATGTCCCAGATATCGAAGACACTTGTATGCTCTGTGAACCCTTGGCGGACCGTTGTACCGTTACTGTGTTTCCAATGAAACCTGATCGCAAAAGAGCCAGGGAAGAGCTTGATATTGTTAATGTTATTGAATGGCGGTCATCTCGCGTGGCTCCCGAACGCTTGTTCCTTCTTGTTCGAAGGCCTGAGAACGGTGAGTAGAAAGGTACAGAAGTTAGAACCTTGGGACCCATGTGTCTGGTAGGCCTACTCGCTGGATTGTACGAATTCCCAACAACGGCAGACGTATCTAAAGCCATATCACACGGTGCTGCAGTGAAGCAAGTATATGATTGGCTTTCGAAGATCCAAATCAAGCTGTCTAACCTTCCCAAAGGAAGGGGTGCACGCACTGTCAAATTTGAACCTGGTGTCCATCAAGATTATCAAGTGAAAAGTATCACTGCCGCCGGGGATGTGGTGCATAACTTCTCGCACATACGGAAGACGTACCGAGTGCAGTGGGTTGTTTTAGAAGGTGGAGAAAAACCACCTGAATTAGCTGCAGACTTGAGTTCGGAAAAGTGTGGTAGCGGTGCTTCCTTTATTCCAGAAGATGCCGTGACGAAAACTGCTGTGTGGTGTCCTCTCACCCAAGTGGAAAACGCAAAGTAAGAAACTTTTTTGAGCACTCGAAAAAAGCGACATACTCAATCGATTCTCAGCATTGGAACCGGAGTGCTGAAAGTGTGGAATCTAGTTCGGCTACAGTGGGAGAAAGAGGTGCTGAATATGTGACTGGTGGATACAATATTCAACAAATATATCATAGTTACTTATCGTACAAAGACAGCATTTAGTTCATCAGTGGCGTTTCCTCGTTTTTTTCTTCTCAAAACTCAATTGATCTAGAGTAATTCAGACATGTCGACTGTCATTTGCAGATCTGCGAGTGCCTTTTCTGTCCAAACTACTACCTTTGACATCACGTGCTTTACAAATTAGGAAAGTGACTCGCTGGAGTTGGTCACAGTTCTTACCACTGGCACACAAAGTTGACAGCGCCATCCTATCTTTTGTCTGCACCGTCGACCTCGTCTCGAATTTTCTCTATTTTGCAAACGGAACACGGGGGGAAGGTGTTAGATGAAGATAGAGCATGAGTGAAACACAACAGACAGACAATGCGACGCATGAACCGGGATACTTCTAGTCAGTTGTCAATGTTCTCGAACAAAAAAGGAGCCGAAAAATTCTGAACAGCTTCATAATAACGCTAGTTCTGTGCTAAACCTTACACGAGCCGCGTCACAGGCCGAAATAAACGAGCGACATCGCGCTTTATCCCTAATTTTCCATCCAGACAAGCAACTCGACCCCAAATCCAAAGATGTTGCTACGCGGAAATTCCTAGAGATACAAAAGGCATATCAAAGTGGGTCCTCCATCAACTCTTCGCTCGTGAAATCGTGACTTCCCAAAAATACGTCTTTTTCCAGTCTTATCTGATTCATTTTTCCGGTAACGGTCATCGTGTTTTCCCTGTCTTCTTGGAACCTGATGAAACACCCTTCTTGAAGGGAGGTCTATGACATACTTGGTTAGATTCCTTTCTTCTTTTGAGTTTGTTTACATGTCACTTATAGCACGTTAGGCGAAGAAGGACTTGCACTCAAGTGGAATGATTCCATGCGGCGTTTGCCAAAGGAGGAGGTCAGTCTGGTTCTATTGGAACTAGCCTAGTTTGCACATCCTTCAAACTTCTTTTTCAGCTACAAGATGTATTGAGAAAAGTGGAGCGAACATCCCAAGAAAAGAAATGGAGAGACCGTATCCATCCTAGAGGCCGCTTAGAATGCACTCTCGATGCATCCTCACTCTTCGGCCCATATCCGGGCACTGCACAGGACTCATTCCCCGTTAGCATCGCCAATCGTATGGCAGATGTTCGGCTGGTGGCCTGCAATCTACGCCACTCCGTACAAGTTGAGTTACCTACCCCTAGATGCATGTTAGTCACATTACTGATGCTTATGTGAAGAGGCAATTGGGAAGTAAGACTCTGCTCGCATTCACAACTCGTGTAAGCAAACACGAGAAGAATGCCGGCGTGCAATTTATGGGTACCGTTCGCCATCAGTTTTCTCCGCGGTTAGCATCTGAGGCAAGGGTTGTCCTAAACAAAGGCTATTTCAAGATGCTCACCTCGGATCCGATACTAGATTTCTGCTTCCCTCCTTGCACCACAGATTCTCAAGCTAAGTGCTGACTATCAAGATGAGGATAACACCGTATCTTTCAAAACGTCCTGGACACCATTGACGCCGACCCTAACACCGGCTGCAAGCCTGACGTTGAGTCGAAGACTCTTTCCCCGTCGTTATGAACGTGGTGTATTGAGTCTTCATGCAGGTCGGCACCCACAGATCGCCTTCAATATTCTTCTACCTTCACCATTCAATTTTGGTCCATCTGATACCTTTGCTCGTGAGAATGCTCCACCAGGCTCGGTTCCCCCTTCAATATCAGGCCTATCATATGCCACTGTTCACAAGTCGCTGGGCTTCTCATTTACTTCTATTTTCCCTAAATTGATGGGAGAGGCTGGCATTACCCTGACGGAACTTTCACTACAGATCAAGACAGGCTTCGAGCTCGGGTTAGAAGGGCTTACCTTGCTGTTCACCGGCTCGTGGTCCAATGATTCGGTAGAAATTTCGGCCTCCACAATAATGAATCCAATGGGTGTGGTTCTAAAGCTGGAGTAAGTAATTATATTCTGCACGTTTATGATCTATGATTCGAGTTATCATTAGTTTCTCCTATCTGGAGCAGCGTCTGGCCTTGCCCATTGTGCTTTCCCAACACTATAATCCCATTATTGCACTGTGTACCGTTGTTATCCCGTCAACAACCATGGTTGTTGGGTATCACTTTGTGCTCAAGCCCCGTCGAAGGAGCCAAAGACTAGCGTATGATTTTTCCATGTCCTCTGACCCCTTGCATTGATTGATATCGTAAAATAGCCACATCCGTGCTGCAAGGCAGGCAGGCGAAGAAGATTCTGGTGTACAAAGGGAAAAGGGTGCTGTCGTTGCGCTTCTTCGTGACACGGCAAAGCGGCATATGCAAACAGAAAAGACTAAAGAAGGTGAGCTTACTTAGATATCAATGCCATGTGTCCTATATTGAGTGTGATAAGGTCTATTAATTACCGAAGCAACCTATGCCCCGCTTGAGAAAGACGATAGGGTGAGTGAGTTGAGTCAGGATGTCACTATCCCTATCCAGGCGTTGGTGCGCAACTCGCAGCTTCACATCCCTGGAGACCTACCGAAGGTAAGTTTTTCCCTGGACGATGCAGCCTGAACTGTGCCGAACCATGCTTGCTATCGTGTCTTTTGATATTGATTATTACCACTCGCGGGCACAAACAGAGTGGGCTTCAAGGTTTCTCTGATCCTGCCCCGTTCACATCCAAAGTCTTGCGGATCCGTTACCTGTTTAACGGACGGTTGCATTATGCCGAAATACCGGACAACGTCCCAGTTGTATTACCCTTAGCAGGTGAGGCTTCGAAAAAAAAAATAACGAGAATCTATCTCGTTTCTGATATTGGCAAAATTGATGCTCGTTTTCTCTAGAACATTTGGTTGAATGAGATAAGACTTCCCATCATAATGTGTCCAGTCAGCACCCGGAGTACAGGTGCCGTCGTGCCTGCAAGGGCATGGTAGGGGTTACAGGAAGAGAAGCCATTAAGAGTATGGTATGGCTACTTACAGGGTCCATAAGACTGGAAAGCAGCAGTGTCCGTAATTCCTTGATTGGGTATTGAACTGATCAACATACCATAGTCGAGCAAAAGCTGTGTGTGCTTGAGCTTGTGTATACAACTAAATTTGGTGACTCCCAGCACCGTCGTACACATTGCCGTGCATGCAATTTAAATCGATCCTTGGCTCAATATAGAGCTTTGGCCGAATTCCCGGGACCCCAGATGGGGAGCTCTCCACCGACGGGTCCTTCTAATGCCGCTAAGGTTCTGATAATGTTTGCCGCAACAAGCAAGGTGAGGACAGCGCCTTCTAGAAGGAGAAGGAAAGAGGGACTTGTGTGAGGGTAGTTTTCGGTCAGATGTGACAAGTCCTGCAGGACTTGGGCGGTTAGACAACGGTCTTCCCAGATGATATTGTACCACTTTGTGCAGACGCACGAAGGTGGGGGAGTGGAGGTGTGAGAGTGACAGAGGGGAGAGCCAGAGGCGGTGAGAGGCGCATAGTATTGGGAGGAGAAAAACTGTGGGTGAGTGGGATATAGGAAATTTATTGGCCGGGGATGTGATCAAGTCCGTAAATCACCATGTTGTGGGTGGGGAGGAGTATTTTGCCGCTATACTCCTATGTGGCGAGAATCATCTGACAGGGAGTGAGGAGGGAGATCTCATGAAGTTGAGACACGTTTTTTTCATTTCCGAAGGCGATTAGGTAGGATAACATAGACTTGAGGGGGGGAGGTAAACTTTAAAAGATTCCGTCATCGGCGATTCGAGATGGCCGATCTGGAGCGCAGCTTACTCAACGGAATTAATTCGCGCGATCTCAGATAGGCTCGTAACAATCAATAGAGTTCTGCCCGGCTATAGCCTTTGCTGAAAATGACCTTTTTTTCAGGAACGCAAAAAAAGGCACCTTACTTTCTTTCTCACTCTTTTCTCGTGAATGACACTCCCTTCCTCAAGCTTATCGTGTGAATCGATCCTTTTCCTTTTCCTTTTTTTTTTTCTTATTTTTATTTTATTTTATTTTATTTTATTTCCGTGTGGCCAACTTTAAGCTGAACTTTAAGGAAAGATTAATTCGTACAAATCAGTTCCTCGGCCAGTCCTATTTAAATTCACCTGCCTTAAATTATATACAAGGCCGTCTGCTTTCTTCTCTATCGCTTCCTTTCAATATTGTCTTTCTTCGTTTCTGTCCACACTGTCTCCATACTACCTCACTCTACTTATGCAGCTCCCCACTCTTCAGAATGTCCGCATTCGTTCAACAAGAGATGCACTACAGGTTTTCTATGGTGTTGCTCTCAATCGTCTACCCCTTATCACCCGCCGCCTCGACGCTGAGGAGCGGAGGGCTATCGTCGCTGGCAACGTCTATGTATGGTAAGTTGTTGGGGGAGGGGAGGGGAGGGGATTCATGCATTATTTGACTCTGCTGTCCGCTCAAGAATTTTATTTTATTTTCTCGTCTCTAGGGAGGAGCGTGGTGCCAACACTGAGCCTTCCGGGCTCGGCATGGAAAGATGGTAGGGATAACCCCCTTTTCTATATTTACTCTCAAAGTGTACTGGAGCGCTCAAAGTGGCTCTGGGGCAGGACTGATGGCATGGGATGGGGTCCGAGCCGTGAGTCCGTCCCCAATACATCCCCGTATATTTTTGCACACACAGAATAACTTATCCTCTTTTCTTATTAAAGGTGTTCGTGATGTATGTCCTTTCTAGCCTGCCTCTTTTTCTTTTTTCACACATGCATGGTGTATTGACAGCGGGTTGTCGTTTTCCCCAGGAATTCCTATTTTATCACCAAAAAGAATCGGATGCAACAGAAGAGCTGATTAACCCGGTGACCCCATGGGCCCAGATGATGCGGTAAGGAATAACTTTGTTTTCCAAGTCCTTTTTTTTCACATTGTCGAGATGCAACCGGGGGGGGGGGCTGCGGTCGGCCGTCCTGTCTATTGGCGTTATTGTACCTGTTTTGCCCTCCACTCTCCCATATACCCCGTCTTTCTCTCGCACAAATTGACACATTTCGCGAAAACGAATGATGCTGACTATCGCCGCTCTTGAACCTCAGGAAGCGCGATCAACCTCTTACTCGTTCACCTAACAAAGACTTCTCCGATCAGCAACAGGCATCAGAACCTGAGCGGCTGATCAAGCAAACATACAGCATTCATGTCTATCTCCCTGCAGATCGGCCTCGCGGTATTGTGCGAAAATGGCATCTGAGTAAGTCACCTTCCATACTTGTCTGCTATCGAATATGTGTGTCATCATTGTTTCCCTTCTTTTCTTTCTCTCCTTCCCCCCTTCCCTAAATGCTTGACCTCCTCCCGTTGACCATCTACCCAACTCAGCTGCCTATTTCAGCCAACAAAAGCTGGCGGCGCTGCAGACGATAGATACGATGAAGGGTGTAGGTGATGTCACCGTGCCAGAGGGCTGGTTTCGGAGTGCACGGGCGGTCAAGATACGGCGGGACAGTCGTAGCTATGGCGTGATGCCTCCGCATCTGGATCCCACCTTTGTGCCTGTAGCCACGCATAGCCTGTGTGACACTGCTGGCGCGATGACACCTATCCTGAACCACTATGGTGGCAGGGACGATATGTATCCCTTGCGCCACTGTACACCCTCGTCCTCTACCTTATCTGATCACGGGAGCTCACCATCGTCGCCCACGGCGCAATCGAAGCCCCTCGTTTCACGACTGGTCCATGGTCCTTCACATCAGCTTGTCCCCCTAGAATATCTCCAAACGGTACCAGCGCCAAGGAGAGATCCTGTGGATGAGCAAATTCTTCGACGGTTCTCGTAATTGGTTCCTCTCTATCTTTCCCTTTTTTTTTTTGTTAACGGACATTGTCGCTTAATTACTTTTGCATCTCTTCTTTCTCTTTCTATTGTTTTATTAGCTGCACAGAACTCATTTCCTCTCTCGCAATCTGTTATATAGAAAGAATTACAAAAAAAAAGAAAAGCACAAACAGATGAACTTGATCTAATAAGCTGCCTTGGCGACCTGCATCAACGCTCATGCAATCGTGTCAAATAACTATGTTCGAACCCTAGGTGGGTTTCCCTAATAATTTATTCGTTGGCTGTTGTAGGCTTGTCAAAGAATTATTAAAAACTTCGCACGTCAGTGAGACTTTTGCCCTATCTGTGAGTGGTTTTTCTTTCGTCAACAAGGTGGGGTCCCCCTTATCCAATATAGAATCCAATCATACACCTCTCATCCAATTCACATGAGGGGAAGGGGGCCTGAATCATGGATTGAACATCGGACAAGAGCCCTGCTTGTCTTTTTTTTTTTTTTTTTTTTGGATCATATCATGTTACCTATTGCAGATTTATATCACTAATGGGGACGTATCAGAGGGATGCGCTCGCCGCTGCTGCTGCGCTACGCTTATGGGCATTGGTTGGCAGGGGCCAAGGAAATCAGGTACGGTGCACGACTTGGGTGGTCCACCCGGGCCATCGTCGGTTATATGAGTCGTTCCGATAACGGACAGCAGAGGCAAGCTTGGCTGCGCAATTTTAACACGAGGGGGATCGGGGAAGAGGGGGAGGGGAAAAGGGAAGGGGGTGGCGGTAAGAAATACAGGATGGGGTGAGGGATTATGCCGGTTAGGGACGATCAATGTGTTTGACTCAAGGGATGCACAGGTGGGTAATGAGAGGGAGGGGCATGCATGTGGGTTGTTGGGTCGTGCATGTCATGCTCAGGCTATGGCCAATAGAGGGTGGTTTCTGTAGTGTACTGTATCATTGCCACCCGAACACTGGGCCACCCTCAAAGTCAAAGGCCGTCTTCTTTCTTCTTAAGATGAGATTCCATCAATAAGATAGATCTTTTTTACCCACTCGTGGCACCACCGCATTTGCTTCATCACCTAAGCGCTCAGGTTTGCCTAGGTGCGCGTAGCAGGGAAGGGGAGGTAGGACCCACTCGGCCATCCAATAGCCAAGTTTGTTTTTCGCATTGGGGGAATTAAACGGGACGCACCTGTCTACGTTTAAGCACTCTTTTTATTTTTTTCTTCGTCATTTTTTTATTTCCTGTTGTTTCTTTCAAGTTCTGGTGTGAATCATATCGTTTTTCCAGCGCCTCTGGCTATGTTCGCGGACTTTGAAACATGCGCCGCCGTTGCCGGTGGGTTTCAATTTGATTGAAAGTTTTGATAAAAGGTCGAGTAGCAGCAACACAAGCGCTCGGTAGCGTCAATATAACAACAAATTGCGAAAAAAACGTGGCACACGCCGCCCCACCCTTACCGATTCGCCTGTCGTTTCTCCCCTTTATTCCTCTCTGGATGATGTTACAACAATCCACTCCCCCCTCTCACCCTCGTCTCTCTCCTTCCCAATGGGTACAGAAAACAGCAGAACGCGGATCAAGCCAGAAATGGGAAATGAGGGAAGGGTCCATGGGTAATGCGTTGTGTTTTAGGCTAAGCGCTCTCCCTCCCTTCTTTCGGGGACAGGTTTACTCCTTTTATTTGATTTTTAATTTACACGTCGTAATAAATTTCATTTACTTTATTTATTACATAACATGTTAATAATAATAATAATTTTCATTTTACCATGAAACGAGGAGTGGCTGACAATTCGGAACCGCAGCCTTTTTCGTTTGGATTCTCTCTGGTGACAACTTGGGGCTTATGGGCTCTTGCGCCTAGGACGTGGACGTCGTTCCAAACGTACTTCTGGCACTATTTGTGTCAAGATATCATTTCGTGTCCAAGGGGGGTACGTATGTTGTTTAAGTTTTTTTTACAAGGCTGGGAGGCCTGATGGCTTTTACAGTAGTGTCACGGTGCTCGCTTGCTTTTTTGCCTTTGCCTTATCCAACAGCTTTTGTTTTATTGCCACGGTGTCCTAGTCGTTTCTCGTCCGCAGTACCAGGTGTGGCGATACGATTAGATACGTGCGTATAGAGTGTGCTCGTGTCTTGATTCTCGAGTGTAAAAAGGGTAGTAAACATGCACCGTTTCACTAACGCCAAAATGCAGGAACTGTCAGACTTGGACCTTAAACTTCTGGGCTTATCCACTCCATTTGCCCCCCTTCTTTCTTTGATGCATGAGTAATTATTCACTATTAGTGATATGCTTACAGTGCTTCCAAGATGCAGCTTACCGCTTGCATGCTAAACTTATCGACTAAGCATACTATATGCTCATGCGTTACACTGGATTACCCAACAACGGGTTAGGTTCTCCGTCTCGCCCACCCACCATCTCCGCTTCTCCGGATGAACTAGTCCGCTTCGCGACTGAGAAGAAAAGAACTCAGCCAATGACAACACCATCCTGATCCGCGGTCTTCTCATTGACCTTTTCCCCCTTTCCTGTCTACTAGTCCATCCTCCTATCCTTCATGGAATAGAATCAAAAAAGGGAGAACAGCCCTATCATTTCCCGATTCGGCATCCACTCGCAATACCCAATACCACGATACTGCTTTTGCTCTCTTTTCTGCTCGTCTCTTCCCTCGCTTGCCGGGATGGCCGATGGCTATTTTTTATCTTTGGCGGGTTATCTCCAATTATGCAAGCCGTGGGATCACAGAATGACAGACATTGGCCCTAGTTGACTGGTTGTGAACTTTTTTGAAACCAATGCGTAGGGCACTGGGAGACCTTGGAGCAATGGGCGGGAGTGTGGGTGTGCGCTTGACCTTCTATAGGCCCCCTTTACTCCCCCGTGGTCACGGCCTCTCTCTCACACTTGCTTGCTAAGTTGAGCTGCTCGTGGCAATCGTCCTCTCACGTTTTGTTTTCTTTCTGACCTTGAGCCTCGTGGAATTGGAAATAAAGGCGCAATTAGTGATACTCCTTTGCTCTTATCTGTTCTTTTTCTCTTTTTTCTGGGATGGAGTGAAGCGGCTGAGCGGGGTGGCTCGTTCCCATTCGTCCACAAGTTGCGTTTTTCCTGTAACCGTTTGCCGTCGGGATGCCGCTCATAATGTTCGCGGTACTGTGGTTAGATCAACGGCGACTATTATATTGAAAAAGTTGCTCGTTAAGAGGTTACTGGTGGTTTTCTAATGTGATCATTTTTTGTGTTTTTTTTTTTTCTTTTAATTACGTCGAAAGGGTCTATGCTGATTTCCGTTTTTCTGGTCAGACACTCTCGACTCAGGGAATGAGGGGTGAGATCAATACAAGGTTAGGGCTGTAAAAGATCACAGATACTTCCTTCCCCTCCCTCTCCCTTCCTTGTCAGAAAGAGGGATCAGAAAAGTAGATCATGGACATCTAAAGAATGCAAGGAATCTATTTGTGGACTTAAAGATTTTTGCACGGGAGAAGTTGTGTTGTTGCAATTGAGTACTGGGGACATCTCAAGCATAGAAAAGAAACAAGAAATTTTTGGTGTGGCGTCCGCCCACACGCCCGATGGAATGATCCCTGCGTCATTTTATGTATCTTATCTGTCCGTCTGTCAAATAACTGTTTGAGTGGAGCAGTGTGTCATATAGTGTAGTGTGATCCTTGGGTTCGGCATTTGTTGACAGTAGTAGGCTGCACATCGTGATTGATTTGCAGTCGCTTGTTGTAATTCCACAGCAATACCTGTAGTTAATCGTTCCTGAAAAAAAAAAGAAGGGGAAAAATTTGTTTTCCTAACGGTGGCTTTTTGACTGGATGCCATAATACTAACCAGGAGAGGAAGGGAAAACAACGAAAACCAGGTTCCTTACTGTATACAATTTACAATGCTGTACTGTATGGATGTGCGTCACAACACATTGTGGGTTGTTAATTTGCAGAGTTCTCCGGGTGTCGTAAGTATGGGATGAATGTTATCGCGATCTTTTTGGTGTCCTTTACCTGTTTGTGTTTCTGGACTCAGCCAGCGCCCCGTGTTAGTGGACACGTGGATAGAGTTGCAACCGGGCTCTCAGGAAATGAGATGCCTGCCGGGCCTGGCAACGTTTCTTTGTGGAGAGAATACATTTATGGGTGACGCTGGAAACCGTTGGAGCCGACGGAGGGGCCACGAACGTTCCTGTACACTGTATATGGAGCAGGTTAAGGTAAGTAATGAAAAAAAAAATAATAATCATAAAACAGATTCAGAGTGCCCCTCCTCTCTGCATCACTTTGGGCGGCGTAGTTACCCATAACAAAGTAATCAATTCATTTCCGCTTTTAACACTGACGGCGTTAAGTTATGAATTGTCGCTGTTGCTGTTGTGGTTTTTTGATCAACTTTCCCCAGACATGGGTACAAGCGACCCAAGATAAACAAGGTGGCGATTGAATTCGAATTGAATTGAGGGGGAAAAAAAAAAAAAAGAAGAGTGGATAAAGGTAACTTGGAGGGAGCCAAACTGCGGGTGTCTGTGTTTTTCTCAATGGCTTCACATCGAAATAGGTATGATGATTCGCTTCGCTAATTCAAATACAAAATGATGCTTCTTCCATTGTTCCTTTACAGAGCAATTGCATTTGCGTTTGCACCCGGCTCGCGAGTGAATATGAGCTGTGAGAAGCCGTCCCTGGGTGTGATAAGATTGGCAATCCGTGTAGACACACGGCGTGTCTACCGCCCGCCTCAGCTGCCAGTGGGAGTGACGCAAAGGGTCCCCAGTGGAATATTACGTCAGCAGGGCCATTTCACGTCATTTTTGGTCACAACTGTTGACTCGCCTCTTATCACTCCTCCCTGCGTCTATTTTTCCATTTTATTTTCCACGCAATTATGCCCGACCAACGCGCGTTGCTGACAAAATCACAGCTCGATACCAAAGCTCGTGGCGCGAACAGGTCAACAAAGGTCGCCGGAAAACTCAAGGTCTTGCCTGAACAACCAGAATCTGATGCCTTGTCGCCTGTGCGTCGACGGAACGAGCTGCCTGCAGCTGCGACAAAGCTACAGACAGCTGAGGCACCGAAAGAGCAGTATGAATGCGTGGCAACGGGCGGGGACAGTGATGATGCCGATGTAGACGAGGACGAGGACGAGCTCGAGGAAGAGGAGCAGGATGTCGAGGTGAACCGTTGTTCTTTTCTCCCCCATCTTACTCCACACCATTAACTGGGCTTGTGTGGCACATCGTCCACGCACACCAAACATTAGGTATACAACCAAATATCGCTTATTCCGGAAGGAACCGCACGCAGAGATGCACTAAGACTTACAAAAAAGAAAGCCAAATCCTTGCCAAGAGTCACAGCCTATGCCACTGCGGGGTATGTAATACATTTTCTGCTACGTAACACTTCCCCACCAGTACCATTACCATAACACCACCTCGTTCCACCAACACCGGGTCTATGCCACCTTGGGTTTCGGATACTCATTTTTGGTCTCTTTTCCGGCATCTTTCTTAGGTCGTATAGGATGACGGAACTGATGAAGTTCTTTCATGCCCGGAAATCTGCGTATCATACAAATCCAATGTTGATTGACGAGGTCATCTATACCCCGTATGTGTATGATCCGCCATGCGCTCAACATGACTCGCGCCACCATCATATTCTTGATGGTCCTGTAACTGGTGATCTGCTAGGCGTCCCGGAGTTGCGTGTAGAGGACGCTGATGATATGAGAACGGTGAGGAATAAGAAGCGCAGCAAGTTTAATGCTACGCCCACAGAGGCAGAGCTCTTTCTCTTCCCTTATGGCACTGTCGTGATTTGGGGCATGACAGAAGTCCAAGAGCGACGCTTCCTGACGTCAATGTGAGTTCTCTTTGTTCGGCCCTTTCTCCCCACATACACCACCTCCCCCACTGCCCCAACCAATTAGTCTCAAATTGGATTGACGTTTGTGACAGAAAGCGATTTGAAGTTGAGAAGCTAGGTAAATGATGCGCCACAGCTAACGGTTTTTGGAAAGACATTGAATTCTTTTCTTATCTATTTGCCTTGCTCGGTAGCGCCAGAGGATGTCGAAATGGAAGACCTCAACTACTATTATGCCAATTATAGTCGGTAAGCATCTTGGTCCTTCTTGATTTCATTTTGGAGAAAAGATGTCAGCCATTGACAAATTTCTTTTTGGTTAGTATATATAACGATGTTATTACTCTACGCAAGGGCTCAAGTTACATGTACGTCGAGGAATATTCGTTTAGACGTGTCATCACCATTAAGAACGCATGTATTTCATCACTCGTTAGGACGAAATTGTCACTGTCCCATGCATTGTCCCAGTCAGTGAAGATATCACTGGTGAATGATTCATCCTTGCCCCTCTTCTTTGCTTGCTATTCTAGCTTAGCAAGACAAAAGAAAAAAAGAGATATGAAACAATGTGCTGAGTCGGTGATGCTTCTAGTTTGAAGAGTTGATATCGAGAACGATAGAAGAGACCAAGGATATACCAGAAGTGATCAGCGAAACAGGCAAAATAGGAATGCCACACAAGGGTCAGTGGGTCCTGTGTACTCTGCATAGCTCTCCCACAAGCACAGGCTGACGCTGAAAGGGATGCTCTTGCGCGGTTCTGGTGTGTGGACATGCAGACATCATGCAAAAGATTGGACAACTCTTCCTCCTACGGACAAACATTAACTCGGTTGGATCTGTCCTTGATTCCCCAGTAAGACTATATTCCTTTGTTTTGGATGATGTGGAATACGATTCACGTCATTTTGTATAGGAAATATTTTGGGTATGTTACCTTTTTTTTTTAATTGTTTTATTTCTTTCCTTCTTGGTCGTTCTTCTCCCGTTATCCGTTATACGCTTATGCATTCTACACCTCCTTCCTTATTGAGGTCGAGGGCAAGGGGGCTTGCCTGATCTGATTTTTTTTTTGATGTCGGGTTTTTTTTGACATTTGATGATGATTGATGACGACGGTGATGATCGGGGTTGGACAGAGTTTTCCAGATCTGCAGCCACTGTATGACGCCGCACGCAGCTATCTCGAAATTCCGCAAAGAATAAACCTACTCAATACCCGAGTCGAGGTGAGCAGCCTTTTACCTATCCGCATTTTTCTTTTCTCTTTTGGTGATGAAGCCGTCTCCAAAAAATTTAAATACTGATGTTAACAACTCTATTTCTATCCATCTTTCTTTGTTTTGGCTTTTTTAGGTCCTCCAGGATATGCTTCAACTGTTGAAAGAATCCGTGTCAAGCAAGCATGCCGAACGGCTCGAACAAATCGTAATTGCGTTGATCGCTATCGAGATTGGTGAGTGTTGTGGCCTTCCTCTCCTTACCCTCTTTTTCCTCAAAACTACCGGGAATTAACTAACAATATCCACTTCTTTTCTGCGACCTTCGCCTTTGGTTTCGGGCGAACCTTACGATTCCCTCTACCGAAATATAATACACACATACATAAATATGACATATACAGTGCTCGGAATTGTGACCATTCTCGTTGACTTGATGGCATGATTTCATAATGATCAATGATTAATTGGCACTTTTAATAACTATTCAAATCTTTCAAATGCCTCGCCCCTCTTCCGCATTAACTCTTTTTGGATAGGGGACGTTATTACTTTCTTTTCTTTTCTTTTACTTTACTTTTTTTTTTCTTCTTTCATTGTCTCCTTTTCGTTTATGTCTTGAACTTGCTTGTTTTTGCTCTAGTTCTGCTTTTCTTTTACTCTTCATTACTCTTTTTGCCCCCCTTTCGTACGCTTTAGTCTTGCTGTCGCCTGTTTGTCCAAATATCAAAGTTAGCCATTATAAATTTTAAAGTAATATACTAAAAAAAAAAGCCAACTACAACTTGCCACTACCCTCTCTTTCATATAACCTTTTTTTCCCTTTTTCCTGTCGTCATTCTTTCTAACCCTCGTTTGACTCTATCAATACAAAGTTTATTATTGCATCCAGTACTCCAGAAAATTATCGTAAAGGTGTTACATAAAGGGTATAATAAAGTTTGTAAAAAAAAAAAAAGGAAAAAAGGGATACAATCACGGGAAAAGGAGTAGGTGAAGTGGGCAGGGGTAGTGAAGTATGTCGTCTCCGACCCTTATTTGGCCTCCTTACCACTGCTGCGTGGTGTCTTGTCCCTTGTTCGTGAACTCGCCGCAGCCTTGCTCGATGGAGTAGAGACAGAAGACGAGGCAGAAGAACCTGCAC
Organism: Amanita thiersii Skay4041; assembly: GCA_002554575.1. NCBI lineage: Eukaryota > Fungi > Basidiomycota > Agaricomycetes > Agaricales > Amanitaceae > Amanita > Amanita thiersii. Next base: position 10,298 of record KZ302135.1, on the reverse strand, counting down.
CACCACCACCACTGCTGGACTTGGTCTGGCGGAAACACAAGAAATCAATTCCTGTCGCACGACGGGTTTCCGCGAGTGTCTTCTTCACACCATCAAGATGACTCTGCAAGTTCTCGTCACCCGGCCGCCGCGCGTAAGCCTGGGAAATCGTCGTATACAATTCTGATAAGGTTTTCGCAGCTGATGGCGTAATGTAGCGTCCAAGCGTCTGGTGCATGAACTCTATCTCCAGCGTAGCCTAATAAAATAGAAAAATTTAAGTCATCAAAAAACCCGTCATCAAAAAACGATTGGTTTTGGCAAAGTTCCATAAATTCATTAGAAATGAGAAAATTACCCATGCACACCCAACCCCCAAACCATATTTGGATGCAAACTGATGGGATGATGAACACACACATAGACACACATGCACACACGAGTATACACGCAGTGTCCTCAAGCAGGATTATGGGTATTAGAAAGAGAACAAAGGAAGAGGGCTTACACGGAGCATGCCTCCCATTCCAAATCGTTTAACTTGACGGAAGCATCGAAGTGCTTCCTCGGCAAGTTCCTCTGCAAGGGCGTTTAGCGTGCGTTCAAGCAGTGGCTCAGCAGCACTGCTGACTTGCGCATGCACCCCTACGAGATACATTAACGTCTCGAACATGTATGGCCGAATCTCTACAGCAAGCAAAAGTGAAAACAAAAAAAAAGAAAATGGTCAGCTTAACTATAACACTCTGAGTGAAGTGTAGTAAGGTGAAGGAGTAGTAAAAAAAGAATAGGGTCATACCCGTCGGTTGAGGGGTTTCATACCAGTCTACGTTACTAGTTAGGATGCCGTTTCGCAGCAGGGTTGTAACTGTGTTCGCTTTCGGTTTTGTGTACCCTTCAAACAGCGTTTTATCCAATTCATCGATCACCCTCATTAGAGTCTGCAGGAATTACAATGAATCCGGCTTTTCCTTGTTGAAAGAAATACTGACATGCTTATCCTCCACCACAACCACGCCTAATGCACTTTCCAGCTGACTGAGCATGCTCGGAATTACCGGCTTTGATAGCTGCCGAAAATTCGCGATCACCAGGAGAATACGTATATCCTAATGTGTGTGCACGATCAAGACGCAAAAGAGAAACTTCTGTAAGGGCTACTTACACCGTTAGTTAAGTCAAGTTGATCTAATGGATTCGATCCAGGCAATGTCAACGTCTCAATCTTAAGCTTTTTCCCAGTCACGATAGGTGACTCGTCTGAGGCTAATAGGACTAGCCCATCAAGGAACGCATACAAAGCGTCCAAGAACGCTCGCATTATCTTCGCCACGTTTGTTTGATTCATGGGATTTTGCCTGCCTGACGGTCTAGGTGACCCGGGGGAACTATCTCCCATAGCAATCTTAAACGCAGCTGTAGTCATGTGCCGTTGAAAGTGCTCAATCTGTACAAGGTAATGCGTCGAATAACGGTCGCTTGTGCTCGCCTTCCATGTTTCTAGGTGATAGAAAATGCCAGCATCTGATGGCCATGCAGAAATATCGTAAGCAAGCAGAATTACCGCTGTGGAGGTCACACCAACCTCGGAGCCAGTGATGAATCAGGATATCGTTAAAACGCCATTTCACGCTATCCATCAAGCTGCGGAGACTAGACGTAACATCATTAGAGACGTCTAATGCATTCACATCGTTCACACAATCCTGCAACTCTGTCAGAATCTTCTGAAGATAATATGCCGTTGATAAGGCCGTCGATTTCGTGGGAATATGTGGTGGAGGGCCGCTGCTATTTGCACTGGGGGAAGCCATAACAGCCACATCGGATAGATTGAAAAATTCGGAAACGAGCGAGATGAATAGCTTCACAACTTCTAGGGCCATTGTTCTACATTGAGTCGGACTGCGCCGAGAGCCGGTTGTTACTCCTTGGTTCTCGAGGGAACATGAACACAAATCCGAATAGCTCCAAAATGGAAATGATTCTTACTTTGCGATACTTGCCCTCCATGAAGTTCTTGGATATCTTCCAGAAACTCGGGAGAGTATTGAGCATGGCTTCTGACACATTCTTGATCATCTCCCAGATGGCTTGCCATGTGGGTTCGCCGATAGACTTGGCTACAATAAACGAGGGAATTGGGCTTTTCAAGAACCTAATTCATAACTAAATCTACTCACCAATGACAACATCTGCATGCTTCGCTTCGACGGCTAGCATAGCGGCACGTAGCTCCTCAGAAATGGTCAGCATGTCGTCATCATTTGTTGATGACAGTCCCCTTGTATTTTTCTCGTTCGCAGCTGAGATTCGCATTTAGATCCATCACCGAGTTCCGAATATCCGGACAGCTGAACTTACCCTCGACAGCAGCTGTCGCCAACTTGTAGGCCTTATTCATTTGCTCCAAAATGTGCTTGTGCTGGCTGTCGAAGTAAATCCACACGGGATCATCGTTCGACTGCAGCTCCATGAGGATCCTGCACCCACGAACGAGAAAACCCACGTTAGGATAGGCAATCAATAAACTCGGGCCGATATGACATGGCGCGTTCCACGCACTCGATGGTCTTTTCCTGCTCTTCCACAGTCCGACTCGGATTTTGAAGCTGTGAATGTAGCGCATTTTTCATCTCACCCATCGCTTTTTCAACGTTTCCCCATACTCTTTCTAAGATTCGCTTCTGCTGCTGCTCCGCCGAGGTGGTTGCAGACCCAATGCCTCCCTGTGAGCTGCTGTCTCGCGAAGCTGAGTTACCTATAGGGAGCAGCTGCCCTGGACGCGATTCGAGAAGTAGTTTTCCTTTTTTGTAGTCACGCAGGGCATGTTCGTAGCGGCCCTGAAATGTGAGGAGAAAAAATATTTTGGGATGGAGACAGTCGTTAGGAACTGTGTCTCTGTGAGAGCCGAAAGGGGTGGTGAGATATACGTACCGCTTCTACGGAGTCGATAATAAACGATGGGAGGTTGAAGAAAAACTTGGATCGTTCAAAGACACCGAGGGTCGTGCGAAGTTTTTGTGCCTTGGACGCGTTCTCGAGTACGGGAAGAAAAACCTGGTCCGCTTTCACTGCGGCCTCTAAGTTATTGGGAATGAAGTATCTTAGTCTGGATAACTAACACCACAGATCACAAGGCAGGCGTACGTTTCAACTTATCGCGTAAAGGCAGCGAAGCGTAGTCCGAATCGGGGGACAACAGGCCCTCTTTCATTTCCGCGTGCAGGGCTACAGTATACCGCCAAACAAGGTTGGGAGAGGAAAAAGTCCCGCCAGCACCGGACCCCGGTACAGGAGAAGGGGGCGTGGAGTGGAGAGGAGGGGAGAGTTCGGGGGGAGAGGGACGAAACTTAGGGACGAGGAGAGGGGGAGGGCAAAGAACGAACGTACCGTCTGTTGAGGCTTTCACAGCGACGAACCTGTCAAAATTTTCTTCTACTAAGATCCTGATCGCCTCGGAGCGCGCGTCGATGGATTGACGCAGGTGGGCAATGCCAGCAGCAAGATCTTGGTACGTTGCGTTAGGATGGACGACGGACAGGAAAGCTTTTGGATCGAAAGATTTCGATGTGACCAAAATGGCTGCCTCTATTCAATGTAAGCGTGTGGGCAAATGCAGGTTGTCCATGTGGATTTGCGTTTTGGATACACCGAGGAGTCGACCGTCAGTATGTACCGGAAAGAAGCAGGCGAGAGTGACTCAACTGGACTCCATGTCCATATCTCGGAGACTATCATTCACGGACAATGTAGTTAAGCTCAAACCCTCGTTCACGCAGAGGTACAGGTAATCACGAACTTGATGAATCCTCCCAGCCCCAATGGGTCCCCTGCCTCTCTCTCGCCGTCACCCCCGGCTCCTAAACTGGGACTGGACAACGCGCCTGCAATAGAATCCTCAAAGTCATGATCGATATCTTCCCATTGTCTTTATGCATGTATAGCACCATCAATCAATGAGTACATAAGCATAAAGCAGGCCATTAGTTAGACATACGACGGAGCAAGCGAAGAAATCTTGTACGCCTTGAGCAGTGTAGCTTCATCAATATCAAAATTCACTTTGGGCATGGTAACCACGAGGACCTAACGTGATAAACGAGGCAAAAGAAAGGAGTCTTGGTGCTCTATGAGCGTATGGTTAATGGATATGTACGACTTGGACGTTCTGAAGTGTTACCAGTACCAGTGAGCGTTGCCTATAGTAAGAGCTACAAAATATTTAATATTTATTCATTCTCGCCCTCATAAGTTAGGGTTAGGGTTACTTTCTTCCAATGAGCCAGACATCTAAACGTCGACGCGTTGAGCATTCACCACCCGTTTATCGTCTCGATGACGAAGATGACTCGTACGAACCATACATACCGGCTGCACGAAGGCGCCAGGAGAAGCTTGCCAAGTTGACTTCATGGGGTATGAATACAGATAGGGATACGCCTAAGATAGACGACAACCAAGAACATGAAGATGCTCAAAAGGAGGAGGAAATGCGACGGGAGAAGGCAAGAAAGGGAAGGACATTATTAATGGAAGCCCAAGAAGTGCACCAGCGAAAAGCCGCTGAGGGTTGTAGCCCAATACACAGTTCCTGACTTGACATCGACTAATATAAAGTATAACAGATGCTAAGAAGACTGAAGGAGAGAAAGCTGAGGAAGCTGATGCTGAGATTCTTGAAGCTATTCGAAGTCGACGGAAATTGGCTTCTGATATGGAGTTGGCTCAGGGCATACAGTATACGGACTCATTAAAAACAAGGTGCGGTTCCTCTTATTGCTTTTACTTCCGAGTACTATCAGTAACATTCTTAGTTGGCGACCTCCAGAATATATACGAGTTCGAACACCCGAACAACACCAGAGTTTACGAGACAAATACCACATATTGGTTGACGGGGAGAATATACCGCCTCCAATTGAAAGCTTCAATGTATGTGCTCTCAACGTCATATATTATGCCCGTGTGGGTTTATAGCAAATGGTCTTAGGACATGAAAATCCCAGAAGTGTTCCTAAGCCACTTGAAGTCTAAAAAAATTTTGAATCCCACTCCCATTCAACTTCAAGGAATTCCAGCCGCGTGCGTATCTCTATCCCTAAAATGACTAATTACTCAATAGGAATATATAATCAGGTTTTCCGGTCGCGACCTTATCGGTATTGCCTTCACCGGTTCGGGGAAAACATTAGCGTTTTGCCTACCATTAATCATGATGGCACTTGAGGAAGAGATGAAACTCCCGTTTGTTAGAGGCGAAGGTCCTGTTGGAGTCATTCTATGTCCATCTCGTGAACTCGCAACTCAGACATATGAAAACGTTGTCACATGGTGCTCTTCGCTTGTTGCTGATAGCAAATACCCGCAACTCAACACCTTGCTTTGCATTGGTGGCATCTCCATGAACGAACAAAGTCAAGTCCTCAACAAAGGGTTGCACATCGTTGTCGCAACTCCCGGCAGACTGATTGACATGCTGGAGAAAAGACGATTTACCTTCAACAATTGCAAGTATCTTTGCATGGACGAAGCAGATCGAATGATAGACCTAGGATTCGAGGACGATGTACGCAATATCATGAGTTTCTTCAAGGTGAGCTATCCCGAGATGCTATCCTGGAATTATTATTTATCAGGGAACAGCGTCAAAGACAAACATTACTGTTTTCTGCCACCATGCCCCGTAAAATTCAAGAATTTGCACAGGAATCCTTGATCAAGCCCGTCCTTGTTAATGTTGGTCGAGCAGGTGCCGCCAATCTTGACGTGCTTCAGGTTGTCGAGTATGTCAAACAAGAAGCAAAGATGGTGTATCTACTCGAATGTCTTCAAAAGACACCGCCTCCCGTCATTATATTCAGCGAAAATAAGAATGAGGTCGATGGTATGTACTCCGTTCATCTGATTCCGACTTGAAATGCACAATTTGCGACTTAGATATCCATGAATATCTGCTCCTTAAAGGTGTTGAAGCTGTAGCTATACATGGTTCCAAAAGTGAGTTGCGTCTGGTGTAACTGTTCAATCCACCCTAATACGATTGATAGCACAGGAAGAACGACAGTATGCTATCAAGGCATTTAAGTCTGGTGTCAAGGACGTTATGGTCGCCTCGGGGGTTGCTTCAAAAGGACTGGATTTCAACGACATTCAGCACGTCATCATCTTCTCCATGCCAAAAGAGATTGAAGACTATGTCCATCAAATCGGGCGCACAGGACGCAGTGGAAAGACTGGCATAGCGACTACGTTCGTGAATATGACAACACCAGAACAGACCTTATTAGACTTGAAGTATTTGCTAATTGAGGCTGGACAAAAGTTAGTGCGTTTCCCAATTGTATTTGTCCTTCAAGCTCACATGTATACAGGGTACCTCCATTCTTGTTGACCGTTGATGACCCCCGTGCAGTGGGTAGTGCTGGTGTAAACTTGAAAGGATGCTCCGTTTGTGGTGGTTAGTGTCAGATTATTCTCAAGGTCACAGCTAGTCCTGAATATAGGTCTAGGACTTGGGCACAGTATCTCAAATTGCCCCAAACTGGAAGATACTCAACGCCGCCAAATCGCTCAACATAGGACAAATGATAATCAGGGTGGCTATTGAAGGTCATAGTTCAATACATTCCTTTAACAGTGGTGATGTACTGGTCAGTGTCTAGTCATTAAAAGTTAGCTGCTAGTCATTTAGCTGTGGCTAAGTGACTTTGGCTGATTAACATTTACTATCATGATGATTCCCTAAGTGTTTATAATGTGACCAGAGTGTACAATATGATTTGATGCCCACATACTAGGGAGGCTCAGAGTTGAAAAATGGTTTCTGTTTTTGCATGCTGTATTTGTTGAACCCTGAGATCTGACTTGGAGATGTGACTGATGTGTGACTATGCTTAGACTCAGAACTCACTTAGATCACTACCTCCTTGGATCCATTGTTATGTCTCCCAGCATGCCTTGCACCTCCCTCCATGACCAGCTCCTATGCACATATTTCCTTCATCTATGCCTGGGAGAACAAATCCTTCCCACCTCCAACCTCACAGCTGATGAAATTCTCATTCAAGTCCAAGCTGATCTTGAATTGTTCCAGAAGATCAAGACAACAAGATATCTCAATCCCTGCACCTCAATTCCAAAGGCAGGAAACCTCCATTTAGCTTGGGTGTATGCTGAATCACCTGAGCATCACCACTTATTCCTACAGATGCTGCATGTCTTGCCTGGTGTGTGTTAAAATCCTTTATTTTATATAAATTTTTTTCATTTTCCTTGATTTGAACCCTCATGCAATAAAATAAGCACCAATTCACTGGATAAGTGTGAGAGTCTAAAGGACTCAGAGTGTTACACCCTCCAAACCTTCAGTGCTCAAGGTTCAACCCCTAAGCGCTTCTAACCCCTATTTTCGACATTTTGATGTGTTGAGAGGACGACAACAGCAACACACAGCAGCTAGTTAAGTAAGACTTTCACTTACATTCTAGAGCGGTGTAATAAAGCAGAGTGAAGCATGTAG